>PVJH01002170.1:0-177364 GCA_004026705.1 Nesogale talazaci | reverse complement strand
GACCCCAGATACTATATCTTTTGATAGGCACCATCAGCTTTCTTCACCACTTTTGCTTATGCACACATTTGTCTTCAGTGATCGTGTCAGGAAGGTGAGCATCAGGGAGTAACAATTCAATAGAAAAAAGTGTTCTTACATTGAGGAAGTACTTAAGTGGAGATCCCATCTTAATACTAACAATGCTAATGTCTTAATACTAACCCTATAAGTATATGCATATAGATCTATTTCCCCATTATCAATTATAAATACATTTACCTATGTACATGTCTGTGTTTAAATCTCTATAAATGACCTCTACCCCCAAATTCTTTCCTCTATTTCCTTTTACTTTCCTCTTGTCTCACAATCATGCTCAGCCTTCATTTGGATTTCAGTAATTTCTTTTTGTTACATTACTCTTGATCAATCCCTGTCAAGCGTCTCAAGCCAACCATGTCACTGATTTTGAATCACTTGTTGTTTTCTTATCCCTGGATTGGTCAACACCATTTCCTTTCCCACACCTACCCATCTCCCATGTTCCCCCAGATCATCAGTCACATTGTTTTCTCGTCCAGACTGTTCATCCAGCCTATCTTATCTAGATAGATTTGCAGAGATAATAATATGCACCCCAAAAAAGACATCGTAAGATGAAGCAACCAAGGAAAACAAAACAATGACAACAACAAAAAACAACCAATGTCCAGAAAAAATATATATAAGTAATTAAATAAATAAAAATAGTAATAGCATAATAAAAAACCTGTAAATAGTTCAAGTTCTGTTTGTTGACCTCCAGAAGTATCCTACAATTGAATCCAATGGGATGCCACACTCTGGCCCCAAGTTGTATCCTTGGCACTCCCTCTGGAAATTTATGCTCTGCCCCCCTGCAGTACACCCTTCGTGGTTTGCCTTGGTGTGGTGGGATCAGACAATACCAACCCTGCTCCTCCATTGTTGTCCCTGTAGGGCCTTGGGTCAGCAAGGGATGCTATTTCAAAGTGGGGCCGGCCACATGGTCCTCTCTGTGCACTGGCTGTTCTGAGTGGGGATATTGACCTCAAGGTTCAGTGGGGCAGGATGCACTCCACTTTCTCTTCCTCCCCCTTCATTTGTTCTCTTGTGCTCTGCTTAGGCATGTCCCTCTCCCCAAGCTGCAGCTTCAGTGCTGTCTTCCAAAGCAAACTCCCCCAGGGAGAGGGGCGGTTGTCCATGTATTTGGGATTGGTGTCCAGCCTTCCACTGCCTCCCAGCTCCATGCCGTCATGCGGCCTTCATATCCTGGAACACTGGGTTTAAGTTGGTCCCTCTTTCCCTGAGGAGATATAAACAATATATTCCCCTGTGGTGGGTTAGTACCCCATTCCCCGTCTTCACATACCACCCCAATTCATAGAGCCCTGAATTTGGTCTGGCCCATGCCATACTACCTGGGCCTTTCCCCAGGAATTTCTATATAGAGTAGCTTTTTCCCTATTCCCTTTTGGGCTTTTTTTTTAAGCTTCTCTCAGCAGACTCATGTTGTACATTTCCTTTTGCCCTTGGCTTACTTCATTTAGCATAATTTCCTCCAGTCTTTCCCATGCAGCAATGTGCGTTATGCATTCATCACTACTTTTCAGCGATGCATAGTACTCCATTGCATGTATACACCATGGGTTTTTAATCCATTCGTCAGTTGATGGAAATTTGGGGTTGTTTCCAACTCCTTGCAATTGTGAACTGGTGCTGCGATGAACATTGGAGCACAGATGTCTGGCAGTGGTTTGTTTCTTGCCTCTTTTGGGTATATGCCCAGTAAGGTGGGCAGTGGGGGGAGTTGCTTGGTCATATGGTAGCTCCGTTTCCATCTGTTTTAGAGATCATGAAATCGATTTCCATAGTCACTGTACATACCTACAGATTCACCAGCAGTGGATGAGAGTTCCTGTCTCTCCAACAGCCCCTCCAACACTTATTGCTTTCTGATTTTTTGAACTGTGCTATCTTTGAGGGTGTTAGGTGGTATCTCATTGTTGTTTTGATTTGCATTTCTCTTGTGGCTAATGATTGGGAGTATTTTCTCATATGTTTATTAGCCATTTGGATTTCTGCTTCTGTCAAACTTCTGTTCAGGTCTTTTGTCCACCACCTCAGTGGGCAGGTAGTTTTGATCTTTTTGGAAAATAACAGGGTATTATAGAATATAGTAATAAGGCCTTTAACTGATCTGTCATTGTTAAAGATGTTTTCCCAGTCTGTGAGCTTTCCTATTACTCTCCTGATGAATTTTTTTCGATGTACATAGGTGTTTGATCTTCATTATATCCCACTTGTCACTTTGTGCCTCCTCTGTGTTTGTGTTCTTCCCTAATTCTGATAGCCTATGCATTCCCTGTGCAAAGTTCTTAGGTTGGTCCCAATTCTCACTGATAACCCTGATAGTTTGGGGTTTTATCTCAAGGTCTGTGATCCACCTTGAGTTTATTCTTGTGCATGGAGTGAGATAAGGGTCTTGCTTAATTTTTCTACAGATAGATATCCATTTTTTCCACCATCACTTGTGGTAAAGGGCATCTGCTTCCCATTTGATATTTTGGGGGCCCTTATCAAAGATCAGTTGTCTGTATGCTGATGCTTTTATTTCTGGGTTTTCAGATCTTTTTCCATTGGTCTGAGTATCTATCATTATACCATTATCTTGCTGTTTTGACCACTGTGATTGTATAATATTTGCTAAAGTCAGGTAAAGCAAGCCCCCCCCACCCCCCACTGTGTCCTTATTCTTGAGAAGTTCTCTGCTAATTCTGGGCTTCTTTCCTCTCCATACAAAATTGGCAATCATTTTTCGATTTCTTTGAAGAAAAATTAGGATAATTGTATCAGAATTGCATTAAACTTACATAGTGCAAGGGCTGAGCCTTGGTGACAGAAGAGGTTGAGTGTGGGATTGCGGCCCGCGACCTTGGCAGTTCCAATCCAGCGATGGCTCTCAGTAGCAGCGCTGGGTAGCTCCCACAACCACCAGAGGGCAATGATGCCCAAAAACAAAACAAAACAAAAATATATAAAAGTGCAACGTAAACTTAAACTTACGTAGTTCCTTGGGTAAAAGTGACATTTCTACTATATTGAGTCTTCCGATCCACAAGCATGGGATATTCTTCCATTTGCTGAGGTTACTCTTGGTTTCTGTAATTTTCGTCATATAGGTATTTTGTTCTTTCAGTCAGGTATATGCCCAGATATTTCATTTTGTGCTTAGCAATTGTGAAGGGTACCACCTTTTTTATCTCCTCTTCTGTGGTATTATCCGATGTGTATAGCAGTCTGATAGACTTCTGTTTGTTGAACTTGTATCCTGACACTCTGCCACCCCTCTATTGCTTCTAGTGCCACCTTCTAGTGCTCTACTCTACTCATATCATATACAAATAATGATAGCTTCAACTTTTCCTTCCCCAGGCAAATACTTTTTGTGTCTTTTCCTTGCCTTATACTTTTGGCTAACACCCTCAGTATAATATTAATTAAGAGTGGGGACAAGGGGCATCCTTGTCTAGCCCCTTTTTTCAGTGGAATTGCATTCATCTTTTCACTATTGATTACCACGTTGGATGTTGGTTTTTCATCTATAGCTTGTATTGTCTTGAAGAATTTTCCTTCCTTTCCTCTCTTCCTGGGTGTCTTAAACAGGAATTGATGTTGGATGTTGAATGCTTTGTCTGTATCTATCAATATTATCATGTGGTTCTTATAATTTTTCATGTCAATGTGGTGAATGAAACTAATGTTGAACCATCCTGTATCCTGGTATGAACCCCACTTGGTCATGGTGAATTATTTGTTTTATATACTTTTGTATTCTATTGGCCAGTATTTTATTAAGGACTTGTGCATCGATATTCATTAGGGATATTGGTCTGTAATTCTCAATTCTTGTGGGTTCCTTGCCTGGTTTGGGTATGTGTTATACTAGTTTCATAGAAGGAGTTCAGGAGTTTTCCATTTTTTTTCTATGTTTTGAAAGAGTTTGTGTAGGATTTGGTGTCAGTTCTTCCCTGAATGCTTGGTAGAATTCTCCTATAAAGCCATCTGGTCCAGGTGATTTTTTTTGTTGGTAATCCCTTGATAATCTTGTCTATTTCTTCTATTGCTTTGGTCTGTTGAGATTCTTAATGTCCATCGGGAATAGTTTAGGGAGGGACTGTTTTTCCAAGAATTTCTCCATGTCTTCCAAGTTGTTGAATTCATTGGCGTACAGTCCTTCATAGTATTGTGTAATTATCCTTTTGCTTTTATTAGGGTGAGTTATAGTGTCCTCTCTTTCATCCGTCATTTTTGCTATTGAAAATTATTCCCTCCTTTCTTTGGTTAAGTCTTCCCCAGTGTTTTGCTGATTTTATTAGTCCTTTCAAAGGAATGACTTTTAGCAGAATTTCCCCCATTGTTTTCTTATTTTCCCTCTCCTAAACCTCAACCATGATTTTCATTATTTCTTTTCTTTTGCTATTAGTAGAATTGTCCTGCTGACTCTACTCTAGTTGTTGTAAATTTTGTGCCAGAATACCAGTTATGAGACGCTCTTCCCTTTTCAGGTGTGCTTCTATTGCTATGAAACTTCCTCTGATAACTGCCTTTGCTGTGTCCCATAAGCTTTGGTATGTCATGTTTTCATTCTCATTGACTTCTAGAAATTTCCTAATTTCCTCTCGGTTCTGGGTCAATACACACTCCTTTTGCAATAGAGAGTTCTTCATCCTCAAATTATTTACTCTTGTTTTCTTCATCTTCCTTTTGTTGATTTCCAGCTTTATGGCACAGTGTTCAGAGAGAGAGGTCTGTATGATATCAATGTGCTTAAATTTATATAGCTTCACCTTATGTCCCAGTATGTGGTCTATTTTCAAATATGTGCCATGTGGGCTTGAAAAGAATGTGAATTTTTTTTTGTATTTGGATGAAAAGCTCTGTAGATCTCTATCAAGTCAAATTGTCTAATTATAGTTCTTAGATCGCTAGCCTCTTTTTTGAGTTTATTTCCTTGTGATCTGTTTTTTTTCAGAGAGTGGTGTATTGAAGTCACCCACGATAATTGTTGAGGCTGTGATTCCTTTTTTCATCTTTTAGAGTGTTTGGTTTACGTGTTCAGCAGGTCTCTCATTCAGGTAATATATGTTTAAAATTCTTATTGGTTCATTGTCTACCATTCCCTTGAGCATTATATAGTGTCCCTCCTTATATCTTTTTATGGTTTGCACTTTGAGGTCAATTTTCTCTGAGATTAGAATTGCTACCCTTGCTTTTTTTGAATTGTTGCTTGCTGGGTATGTCTTTCCCCTGCCTTTGATTCTCAGCCCATTTTTGTCTGTAGTCTTGAAATATGTCTGTTTTATGCAGCAGATTGATGGGTTGTGTTTTCTAAGCCAGTCTGCTAGTCTCAGTCTTTTGATTCCTGAGCTCAGTCCATTGATATTTAGGGTTATTATCTCCATCTATGGAATATGTGATACATTTCTTATACCTTTTGTGTTGGGTCTATCTCCTTTTCTTTATAGCATGCTGTGAATGTATGTGTTGATCATTCTTGACTTCTTTCCACCCATAAGCCATTCCTATTTTCAGCATTGTTTTCCTTTTATTGCCCTCTGGGTGAGGTTGTTCTTTGTGACAATATCTTATTTATGCTTGAGAGATGCTATTCTTCTGCCCATACTGGGTCAGCAATGATCTTTTGTAGGGGTGGTTTTCTTCTAACATATTCTTTGAGTTTTTCCTTGTCTGAGAAAACTGTTACTTCTGTATCTATCGTGATAGATAATTTGGCTGGGTAGAGTATCCTTGGGTTTGCATTATTTCCCTTCAATTTTTGGAATATATTACTCCACCCTTACCTCTTCTTCATAGTGTGCCCTAATAGATCTGAGCGTATTCTTATTTGGGAACTTTTACAATTGATTGCTTATTTTTACCTAGCTGCTCTCATGTTTTTCTCCTTTTCCTCAGAGTTGGATAGTTGAACTATTATGTGCCTTGGTGACTTCTTCTTGAGATGCAGTCCAGCTGGTGTTCTTTCAGCCTCCTGGATGGTTGCCTGGTTTTTATTCATTAATCTGGGGAAGTTTTCCTCCAAGAATTCTCTGATATTGTTGCAGATGACTTCTTTGTTATATCTTCCTCCGCTACCCCATTAACTCTGATGTTGTTCCTCTTCATTGCATCAGACATAGCTCTTACATTTTCTTCAGTTTCTCCTATGATCTTTTTAGATTTTTGTTTGTGTTCATTAAAGTCCACTTGGCTATCCTCCAGGACACTGGTTTCTCTGATGATCTTTTTAAATTTTTGTTTGTGTTTGGTAAAGTCCACTTGGCTATCCTCTAGGACACTGATGATCTTTTTAGATTTTTGTTTCTCCTGTTTTTTTTCCTTGAAGTTTTGGGGACTGGTTACTTTTTGTGCTGTCTTGTTTTAGAGGAGCCAGGTGCTATTTTCTAGGAAGCCAAAGAGCACTGACTCTCTCTGGGAGACTTCAAGGAATGTGTCCTCAAACTTCCTGTGACTAATTTCAGTATGGAATTGCCCTACCATTTTATCCTCCTGTGGCTTCCTCTTTACCTAGTGACCCAGTATTCCATTATGTGGAGGGCAAGTTTGATGGTCCTCTCAGGGAATAATGGTTGGATTGTTGTGGACACTGGCATGTGAGTCAAAATGGAAAAGACCAAGAGGGAAAACCACCAAGGAACTAAGTCATCAGGATCCATAGGGGGATAGAGGGAAGAGCAGGAACCCAAAGTAACTATATAGCTGAACCCCAATCCCTGACCATCGATCTGCAAGGATTTAATCCCTGCCCCAAGTTTGGGGCAATCTGTGGTTCTGTTTAGATAAAGCCCTTGTGCCAGCCCTAATTGACCCCAGCTCCAACTCCAGTGGAGACAGTGGCAGGGCTAGGGTCAAGCCCTAGCTGGCCTTCACAGTAGTAAGCCAAAAGTCCCCAGTCCCTCAAAACCTTGTGGATCTGTGCCTACTGATCTTTGTGGTGCTTCTCCTGTGAATTGGCAGTGTTAAATTTCTCTCTTAGTAAGTTTCCTGGGCTGATCTCTTCTGTGACCCTCTGGTTTGTGTTACTCAGTCACCATCTTCTCAGAAGTCTCTGATAATTCTACTTTTGAAGAGGCAGCCATTATTCACCCATAACGTCATGATAAATATGCTGACCAATATGTCTTCAGGGGATTTTAGAAATAGGTAAAATCAGAAAATATTTAAAGAAAAGAATGATCTTGGCAAAGATTGCTACTTCTACCTTTTTCTCCTCCCCAATAGTCAACTAGTTTGTTTCAATGCACTGTTTTCATGTTTTTTCATTCTCCCTTGTCAGAAAGTAATCTAACTTGCTTTAATATTCAAAAGTTTATCATTCCCCATCCCCTGCCAAAAGAAAGAAGAAAAGGCAGCTTCTATGAGAAACTTTGAAGGGAAGCACAGGAGAAAGAGGGATTCTTTGGACCCAGGAAGAAACTCTACTGTGTGACCCCAGTTCTAAACTAGAAAGGAATTTTCTACAGGAATTCTAAACTGTGCTGCTAATGTTTGAATATTAGGCATCTAACTACTTGGCTGACATTTAAACATATGGCTGCCACATGCCAAATTTATTTAAAGTTGTGTCCAAAAAGTTCAAGTGTGGAACACTGGAAGTCCTTATTCATATTTTCTTGTTATAGTCTCAGGGAGGTAATTTAGTGCCAATACCTTCATATGTCTGTTTATGTAGGAGGAGGGAGGATGAGAAAATATCTTGTTTTTGTCCTTTCCCTTTCTCCTCTTTAGCAGGTGGGGAGGTTAGGACACTGAAAGTCTCACAACGAAGTTGGTGTATAGTAGAGTATATGGAACCTATACAAACAGAAGGACACAATTCTTCCAGATACATTTCAGCATGCCACACTTACTAGGCACGAATATATTACAATGGGCTTACTTTAAATCAACAAATGTATAAATCTCTGTCAAGGTTCATTTAAAGTTTTGACAATTATATTTAGTTAGCTTAATAGAAAATTTTTAGTGAAGGAAAAAATAGAAATGTAAACTACATGAACGCTACACTTAGAAAATAATTACCTTTTATCACTTTTTTAAAAGACATTTTAATCTCTTTAAATAACTCTAGAACATAAAGATCTTTATAATCACCATTTGACAGACAAGAAGCTGTGTGCTGAGACATTAAGCATTTTATCCAAAACAAGCAGTGCTAGAAAATTTTATAACCAGCATTCAAATGGAGGCAATTAGCTTTGGAACCCATAGATTTACTAAGTGTCATATTGACACATTGGGTTGGTACAATGGTGGAACTGTTATAGGAAGAAGACAAGCTTAGCAATGTAAGGATTATTTTAAACCTCTCTTGCTTCCTTCTACCCATCCATCTCCACCTCTTTGTTAGAAATTGAGGAATTTAAAAACCAAGAGACCAAAATGTTTTACTCAAATGAACAAGAGCCTTGCTTGCTGGCCAGAGAAAGCAGGCAGTTCTGTGTAGAATAAAGAAAACATTTTCTAGAATCACTCATCCCACACACGCACAAGCACAAAAGTAGTGTGGTGGTAAATAGTGACTCATGAAAGTATCCACAGTTTCCTACCCCACAACAAAGAGCATCACGTCGGAGCTCAGTACTACTAAGTACAGGTCGTCCTCCAAGTATTAGAGTTACAAGGGATCACAATCAATGACATCTTTTCTCCCTCTTGTGTTAGTCCAGGTAGGCTAGAGGAACAAATTTCATAGACACGCATATAGATATAAGAAAAAGGTTTATATATAAAAGGAATGGAACACCGAGAAAGCATCCCAACCCAGTCTGGTTCAAAGTCATAAGCCTGATGTGTTAGTCCGGGTAGACTAGAGGAACAAATTTCAGAGACACGCATATAGGTTTAAGGAAAAGGTTTATGTAGAAAAGGAATGGGACATGGAGAAAGCATCCCAGCCCAGTCCAGTTCGAAGTCGTAAGTTTGGTATTAACCAATATGCCTGAAATCAGTCTATAAAGTCTCCTTCCGACTCACGAAGTCACAGGTCAGTGGGTGCAGAATCCCGGTGCTGCCAGGGCCCCTCGCCTCCAGGGCTCAGGGTCCATCAACAGCATAAGCAATTCATCGCTGGCAGAGTTCTCCATATAGCTTCCCCAGCTTCAGAGGTCTGGCTCCGTCGAAGCAAAGCTGTGTGATCTCTCCGCCAGCTCCTCCAGCTTCTCAAACGCTGCCAGCTTGTCTTGTCCATGATTAATCATCTCTGAAACTAACTCTCAATAACTGGGGAAGACAGCTTCTCATCTTCACGAGAGAAATATCGCGAGATTTCCCTGGAGTCTCAGGTGAAAGCCATGCCCACATAGAGACCTCATCGGCTACTCAATGGCTTTCTCCTGATTAACAGGCCAGACTCCACCCCTACATTTCAATTATAAAATTAACATAAGCACATGACCGCCACACCTGACATTAGCCCATATGCCCGGTACCACTCTACAATGTCTCCTTCCGACTCACGAAGTCACCGGTCAGTGGGTGCAGAATCTCGGCGCTGGCAGGGGTCTCGACATGGCTCTTCACTTCCAGGGCTCAGGGTCCATCAATAGCAACTCATTGCTGGCAGAGGTCTCCATGTGACCGCCTCAGCTTCAGAGGTCTGGCTCCATCAGGGCAAAGCCATGTGGTCTCTCCACCGGCTCCTCCAGCTTCTCGAATGCTGCCAGCTTGTCTTGTCTGTGATTCATCTTCTCTGAGACTAACTCCCAACAATTGGGGAAGATAGCTTCTCATCTTCACAAGGGAAATATTGCGAGATTTCCCAGAAGTCTCAGGAGAAAGCCATGCCCACATAGAGGCCTCATTGTCCTCTCAATGGTTATCTCCAGATTAACAGGCTAGACTCCACCCCTACATTTCAATCATAAAATTAACATAAGCACACAACTGCCACACCTCTGTACTTGTTATTGTTAGGAATATATACTACAACAACATTGCAAGATATTCTTTGTGGATGTTATTATCTATAAGCTTTTTTATAGTGTTGCAACCCACCAAAAAAATCAGGTTTATTAAGATTAAGATATTGATTAAAGATAATAACAAAAACTGGGGGAGGGGGGAACAGGTATTTGACTTATATCAGAACCAACTGATGACAGTGTCAGAACAGAACCCATGGAGGCTCAGAATTGAACCCCAAGCAGAGGGTAAGTTTTAAATAACCACTGACCAAAGATGGAACAAGAGGGTATTTTCTTTAAGACCCTGGAGTGGCAACTTGAAGGTAATGTCTCCCTGTGAAGAAGAATCATCAGAAGGGCAAGTAAAATTATAAATATGCTTTTCCTAAAGGGGAGCCACAGCTGAAACTTTGCTGTCATAGTTGATGTCATCTATTTCCTACTTGTGTTCCTGCCTACTTTATCCCTGTGGTAATACTTTAACCCTGGTGGCATAGTGATCACGAGTTGGGCTGTGGTTCCACTTCAAAACCACCAGCAACTCCACCAGAGAGGGACTGAGTTGTCTCCTCCCTTAACAATTACAATCTCAAAGACCCACAGAGGTGTCACGGTGAGTCAGAATTGACTTGGTGGCAAGTGAATGAGGGAGTGATTGAGTGAGTGTGTGAATTTGCTACAGACATACCAAATATATCTAGAAACTTAAAGGAAAATAAGGAGGTAATTTTTTAAAAGTTTTATTGGCATATCATTCATGTACATTCAATTTAATACTCTAAATCTATTGAAAATAGTTGGGTAGTCATCACCACGATCAATTTTAGAAAATTTTCTTCATTCTCATACCCATTACTATTAGCTCCCCACTACCCTCCACCTCCTTTGCTATAACCTTAAAGAATTATAAATCCAGTTACTGTCTTTCTGCATTATCTATCCTGGATTTCATATAAAGAAAATCACCCCCAAATTCCAATGATGACAGCAAAATGATACACAGAAAACTCTAAATTCAAAAGAAAGCAGAAGGTATTAGAAACTAGAACAAATTAATATGACTCAAAGGGAAAATTAAGTAAAATATGCTAGATCTTTACCCAACTATATCTGCAGTAGTCCATTTTCCAATGCACTCTATCTGAAGACAGGACTGTTCACATCCCTAGACAATGATCTGAGGGAGTTTGATGGAGACAGTCCACATGGAGATGCAATGAGTGGATTTTGATCAAAGTTGCTAGTCTTTTTTTAATTCTATGTTTTTGTTTTGTATATTTTTCTATATTTGGATGGACGGGTCTATGGTATAGTAACTGGATTAATAATTAATGACCTAGGAACATAACAGGGGAGGTCAGGGGGAGTTGGAGGGCTAACAACAATGCATATGAGAAAGAAGAAAATGTCCTGAAATTGATTGTGGTGATGATTATATAGCGCTCCTTAATATGATTGACTATTAAACTATATGCTATGTGAATTATACAGCAATACAATGGTTTTAGTCCAGGTTCACTAGAGAAATAACCCCAGAGACACTTCTATGTGTCTAAGAGAGATAAATCAAAGAGCAATTCTATATAAAGAGAACATACCAATCTAGTCTGGATCAAGTCCATAAGTCCAATATTAGTCCATATGTCTGATACTAGTCCATAAATTCCTCTTTAGACTCACACAGCACATGGAGTGATGTCAAATGCTAGAAGATCACAGGCTGGTGGGTGGAGAGTCCTGTGGCCATTACTTCTCTGGAGAGGAGATCTTGTATTATACTTTAACTGTTGGGTATTGTAATTGGATGTGCCATTGCAATTGAGCCACTATCTTTACTTAAAGATCAATTCTTAAAGCCACATTCTTCCTCTTCACTGAGTTTCTTCATCTTCCCTTTATAATTTTTTGACATTTGAATGGCATTTCGGAGTGTTCTGTAATTACAATTTTGATCACAAAGAAAGTAGAGAATAAAATAATGAAAAGATTGAGGGGAAAGTAAGAAAGGCTAAAGGAATTGCTATTTTTGAATCTGAACCAGTTAAGAAGTAAAATTTATAATTGTATTTTAATATAGAAAAGATTATTATAAGAGATTAACAACTGTAAATATTTTCTGCCTCTTTGAATAAATACCAGAGCGTTTGTATTATTAATTGAATATACAACTACTTGATTGATTTTATTTAAAGCTGACATAGTAAAAGAAGGATCAAATGTCATTTTTCATTTGACAACATTTCTTCCTACCTTCAAGTATTTGATACGTTGAGTGCAGAATTGGCCTGATTTTTGATAATTAGCTATGCCTGAAATATGAACATTTCTCTGTATGTCCCACCCCTTCAATCTCTCCCTGATTGCAAGAGTCGCCCTTGCTTTGTGATTAGTCTCCTGCACACTCAGTGATTCACTTGACCAGGAAGCATCTTGGCCTATGGCCAGGGTCCTGCTTCTGCCCTCTTGCTTCCTGATTCCTATCTTCCCTGCCTTACCCTGCTCAAGTATTATTCACATTTTTCTTTAAACAAAATTTCTTTAAAGAAAACTAAAAAATACTGCATATAATAAAAAATGCTTAGGTGCCCAGAGTTCACATTTATCTATATTCTGCCATATTTGTTACTTCCCACCTACAAACTTATATGTGTCACAAGGATTGCTGATTTTGTTTTTGTTTTCATAAATTAGCAGAAAAAAGACAAAAACTCATTGAGTCAACCTGACTCATGGCCACTCTTTAAGAACAGGGTATAAATGCCCCTGTAGACTTACTAAAACTATAACTCTTTACAAGAATAGAAAGCCTCATCTTTCTCCTACAAGAAGTGGCTGGTGGTATCGAACTGCTGACCTTATGAGAAGCAGTCCAATTCACCAGGGCTTTAGATCCTAAGAAATTTTAATAACTCTTAGAATGAAAAAAAAATGTAATGATAATGGTTATCATTGGGAAAAAAAATCTCCAGACTTAGATCAAATAAAATTTTGAGAATTTTTAAAAGGCATTAAGAGGTATATTTAAATAGGGAACCACAATTCACAACGTAAAACTGAAGAGTCCTAGGAGGGAGAGCTGAACAAACAGGATACAGGACAAAAGTAGGAAGTTATAGCAGAGCATTCTGATTGGCTTTGTGAGGTAAGAGGTAGGAGCCAGAAAATTCCAAAAAACCTGGAGCTTGTAGATCTTTGAAGTTAATTGCAGAAATATGGTCTGACTCAAAAAATTAAATTTCTTGTGGTCATCACAAGATGTCTACAATACCTACGAGCATTTCCAGAACAATTGTAAAAACCACTTGCTAAAGGCAACTCATTTCCTAGAGACATTTTCACACCAAAAAAAAACCTGAGTTGTCTCTTTACATCAAGATCTGTCCCAAGGTACAGTTGTAGAACTTAACCACTCAGCTTCCTTAACGTCAAAGAGTTTTATTTGGAAATAAAGAAAACAATTGACAAATTAGGAAGTGCAAGGAGAAGAAGCTTTCAACAGTGTGCCACAGATTTAAGTGTGCAAAGGTTTTATGCCTCATAGTAAAAAAAAAGTATGTATGCCTACAAGCATGGTGACTTGGACATACAAAAGACAATGCCACTGCCATCCAGTTGATTCTGACTTGTAGTGATTGTTGGTGATATGTTTCTGAAGTTGTAAATCTTTATGGGAACAGATAGCAGCTGGTTGGTTTCAACGGTCAACCTTATACCCGACAGTCCAAAGCTTATCCAACAGTGTCACATATTCAGCAGATAGATTTCTAGAGTCAATCTAGCATGAAATCCTTTGTGACATAAGCATTCACTACAGTTGGCAAACTTTACCTCAAGTTTTCTGAATAAACATTGCCTGGGAAACGTTTCAGAAACCATGTTTTTACTTCTTTTATTGTTTGCTGACAGTGATTAAGGGCCTACTATTTCGAAAGTTTCCCCATTCTTTTAAATGGGGAAGAACAGAATGGAAAGTGACATACATGGCTGTAGTATAAGGCTTCAATCTTATACTAAAAATTGTTAAACAGAGTGTGCCTTTGAGCAATAGCATAGCACTTTCCTAATCCTAACCAGGCATCACAAATATTAATTTGAAGTGTTCTTATTCTTTACCAAAAAGAATAGTTCAGTATTCAATCATTTCAGGAGGTAGCATAGGATTCAGAACCAATGGTACTAAGGAAGAGAATTTCATAAATTGATGGAATATCAAAGAAGTATTTCAACATATTGCTTACATATTAGAAGCTCTCATTCATTTATGCCAAGAAATTTGGAAAACAACAACTTGGCAAACTGACTAAAAGAGGTCCATATCTGTACCTATTTTAGAAAAGTGACTCAACAGAGTGTGGAAGTTATAAAATAATATTGCTATTATCACACACAAGTGGGATTTGCTGAAGATAATCCAACAATGGTTGTATCAGTATATCAACAAAGAGATACTAGAATTTCAAGCGGACTCAAAAGAGCACATGATACAAGGACTGTAATTACTGATATCAGATGGATCTTGGCTCAAAGCAAAGACTATTAGAAATATCTTTACATTACTTGTGTTTTATTGGTTATTCAAATGCAGTTGATTGTGTGCTCCATAAAAGCTGTGGATAGCATTGACCAAAATAGAAATTCCAGAACATATCATTGTGTTCACGTGGAACTTGTCCATAGACCAAGATGCAAAATGCAGTATTTTCAACAGAACAAGTGAGTACTTCATGGTTTAAAATCAGGAAAGGTGTCCTCAGAATAGTATATTTTCAACATACTTACTCAGTCTGTATGCTGAGCAAAAAAACCAACAGCTGGACTACACGAAGAAGAATGAGGCATCATGATTGAAGGAAGTCTTTTAACAATTTGTGATATGCACATAATCTCGCTTACTGACAGCCAGAAGGACTGTCTGAAGTACTTGCTGATGAAGATGTAACCCTAAATATGGATTGCAACTCAATGTAAAGACTACCAAAATCCTCATAACTGGGATCAATAGACAATCAATCTCCATATTAAATGGAGAAAAGATTGAAGTTGCAAAGGATGTCATTGACTTTCATCCATAGTTAATGTTCTTGGAAACAGAAATCAAGAGATCAAATGACTTACAAAAACAAAAAGAAATACCAAGGAGTTGATTTCAACTCATATTGACCCTATTGGACAGGGTAGAATATCACCCTATGGGTTACTGAGACTGTAACTCTTTATGGGAGTATCCCACAGAGGTGCTGCTGGTTTCAAACTGCTGAACTTGCAGTGAGTAGCTCAATGGGTAGCAAGCACACTAGGCAGATATGCTGCACAAGAATTCCTGAATGTGGTGAAATACAGTGATGCCACATTGATGCATAAAGTGTTAGTACTCTAAGCAAAAACTTTTATTCAAATCAATGCTCATGGAAACAGCAGTTAAGACACCGAAAGATATATTGCAATCAATAAATCTGCTGCACAAACACTCTATAGAGTATTGAAGAGCAAGGATGTTACTTTGAAGACTCAAATATGTCTGACCCAAACCATGGTATTCTCCATCACATCAGAAGCATGTGTTAGTTGCACGATGAATAAAGAAAACTGTAGAAAAATAGATACATTTGAATTGTGGTGCTGGAGAATATTGAAAGCAGCATGGAGTGTTGTCAAGGACAAATCCCTCTGTGTTGGAAGAAATAAGATCAAAGAGTTCCTCAGAGGCAAGAATGGCAAGACTTCATCTTACAAACTTTGGATGTATTGTCAGGAGAGGTCAGTCCCTGGAGAAAGATATTATGTTTGCTAAAGTGAAAGGGCAGTGAAAAAGGAAGGTGCTTGACAAGATGGATTGACACAGTGGCTCCATCTCTGGGTTCAGCCACAGGAACATTTGTGAGGATGGGGCAGGATCCTGCAGCATTTTGCTCTGCTGTACAGTGGGATACTATGGGTATGAGCTGACTTGATGGTACCTAACTGCAGAAACTTTAAGCTATAATGTTTATAATTGTCTTACAGACTTGTAGAAGTCAGACAAGTTTTACAGAAGAATTGATGTCTTATAGAGTTGGTAAAGAACATTGGAAGTTTGACATACTGCCAGAAAAACAAGTCCATCTCAGAGAAAGTAGAGAGGCTTCCTTTGGAGCAAGGCTTTTAAGACTTCATTTCGTGTACTTTGAACACATTATCAGTAGAGAGCAGTCTTTAGAAAAGGATCTTATGCTTGGTAAAGTGGAAGGTGTGTTAGTCCCAGTAGACTAGAGAAACAAATACATAGACACGCATATGGATACAAGGGTACAGTTTATATATATGAGGAATAGGACATTAAGAAAGCATCCCAACCAAGTCCAGTTCAAAGTCACAAGTCCGATTTTAGCTCATATGTCCGATACCAGTCTATAATGTCTCCTTCCAACTCATGAACTCACAGGTCAGTGGGTGCAGAATCCCGGCGCTGGCAGGGGGCCTCTCATGGCTCCTCACTTCCAGGGCTCAGGGTCCATCAACAGCAGTCAGTGGTGGTAGAAGCAATTCAGCATTGGCAGGGGTCTCCACATGGCTTCTCCTCTGGCTCCTTCAGCTCCTCGGATGCTGCCATCTTGAATTATCCGTAGTTCGCTGTCTCGAGACTAACTCCCAAATTATGAATGCACTATCCCCCTCACATAAAAAAAGAAGAAGAACATCATCTTGATCTTTTATTTCACTTGGTGAGCTTTCTTGGCCAAGGTGGTGACGGCATCTTCCACTGGCTTAGTTGATGTTTGCTTTAGGGGTATAAGAATAGCACCATATCGCATCAGCAGTAAGAACCTTGGGAAAAAAAATCTGGGTGTCTTAGGAACTGTTGGCTCAAAGCATGACATGTTTCTACTGAACACTCGCTTTCCTGGTCAGTCAGACACCAGAGCACAAATTGGCAGTGACCCTTCTCATTCCCAAATCTTGTGTTAAAATGTGCTGAACAAAGCTCCAAGAAAGTCCAGATGACAGCACTATCTGTTCAGTCATCCGTTGTCAATCTTCAAGCACGAGCGCATTAATTTTGTCAACATTTTCATCTGTTAAGGAATTTGATGGGCATCCAGATGGAGGTGTGTTATCAATTAACATTCCACCTTTTAGAAATGAGAAAGTCACTCATGCTCTTGAGTTTTTTCCTAATTGTGCTGTTTTTGTAAGCTGTGCTCAACAACACAACAGTTTCTGCGGCATTTTTCCTGAGCAGGAAATAAAATTTCACAGCCACACTCTGTTCTTCGAAAACAGCTATCACAAAATTGAGTGAAACAACTTTCAAGAGAAGATGCAGTGTGACCAGAGAGAACCTTCCCAGGTAATGCCACCGAGTGCACTAAGAGTGAGTTACTTGATTCTTGCCTCATGGAGATACTAAGTGCTTGCATAATAGGGAAAATTTGTACTCCAAACTCTTCACCCAGCAGAGCTTTTTTTTCTATTTTGTTTGTTTGAGTGTATGGGGAAGGGGGAACCTAACCCCTTCTATGTATACTTAACAAAAAAAAAGCCCTTAGCTTTACTTAAACCTTTTTTCTCCCCTCAAACAATCACTGAGCATATTACTCAGGGATACATTGTAAAGAGTGGTTTTAAAAGAGTGGGTAGAGAAAAGTTGGTTGAGCTGAATTTCCCCTCCTACTATCCCACTTCTACCAGAACAATTCACCTCTAGATGTATATTATACTTATATATTATGAACATATGTTTAAAATTTAAATAATTTCTGTGCTTTTAAGCAGTTTGATGGATAGCTTTGCAGTGAGGCCTTGACCATGTATGAGCTAACAGAGTGGGAGGTGAGCAAACGTGACTGACAAAGTGGCATCTGGTGTGCATTTCTATACCTTGCCTGTCTCTATCACAACTCTTCTAAGGTAAAAACCTGCACGTAGATCATTTTTCTTGAGGGATTTATGCATTCCTAGCTGTTTAGTCTGTCTATGACAGAAAATAATTTCCCTCCCTCTCAAAATGCTTTCAGTAATCACAAGCACGAGGATAATTATGAGAAGACCCTCTGAAGTCCTCCTAACACCCATTTTCCCTCACATCAGATAAGGTCAGCCTAAAAGAATGTCACAGTCCATGTATCTGAATAATAAGCAGAATTCTGAAAACTCCATGTTGAATAAAGATGAAATGAGTACACTGTCAACATGGCATGGGGTAGAGGTCTCTGATCTCCTGAAGAAATGGTGTAGGGGCCACATCTGGGCACTGCTGACTTCACACGGGCGCCAGAGGAGAATCGCCCATCCAAGAACGATTTCTATGAAGCAGAATTCAGCCATGGCTCCACCCATCAACCTTCTTTGCATTATTGGGACAACATCGGTCCCTCCCACCACACTCTGCTTCTCTTCCGGGTTCAAGAAGCCACTGTTATAGCCTCTCTGAATTCAAAACCACATAATACTCTTATTTACTATTCAAAGTTTAGTGGGAAAATTAACAAATTACAAATCAGGATCAGAAATGTTGCAATGCAAGTATTTTGTCTGTGATGGCTCTTCTCAGTCACGCTGCTAGGCACAGCTCTCTAGTCTTTGGTCTCTTAGCAACATTGCTAAGCCTTTGTCCATTTTCCTGCTCTGGGAGGTGTTCTAAAGCTTTCTGTGGTTGTTCTTAGGTACCATTGAATTAGCTGTAAACCATAGCGACCCCATGCACAACAGAGGAAACACAGCACAGCTGTGTGTCATCCCCACTGTTCCCATGCCGAAACCCATTGATGCGGAGTGTGCCAATCCATCTTGTTAAGAGGCTTTCTCTTCTACACGGCCCTTCCACTTTACGAAAACACTAAGTCCTTCTCCAGGGACTGATCTCTTCCGACAATATGTCCAAATATGTACCACGCAGACTTGTCATTCTTGCCTCTAAGGAGCACTTTGGCTTTATTTCTTTTAACACAGAATTAAAGCTCTCAGGGCTGACAAATGCCTAGGGGGCACCACATTCTGCAAGCTAGCCTCCTATCCAAAGGTCAGAGTTGGGAAGCTCACAGCTCTCTCTCCTATTGCTATGATTTTTATTTGCATCATCAGTAAATTATCCACTTTCTCAGTGGATCTCAAGTACCTCGTTTGCATTTGAACTGAGGTCTTTGGTGAATGATGATTCTGGTGAAGAACATTGCATATACCACAGATTGCCAAAGGAATGAATAGATACACTTTGGAAGTCATAAAACTAGAATGCTTCTTAGCAAAGACAGACTTTATCGCATCTATTTTGGACATATTATCAGTAGGAACCAGCACCCGAAGAAAGACATCGCACATAAAAAGGTAGAAGGTTAATGAAGATGAAGAAGATCCTCAATGGGTGAGCCAATTTCAGGGATCTACACATCACCTCCTCTCTGGGGTACAGACAACAGGGAAGTGAGTGAAGAGACACATTGGACAGTGTACAGTATGAAAAAGTAATAACAATTTGTAGATTATTAAGGGTTCCTGGGGGTAGGGAAGAGAGGAGGAAAGGGAAATATGGGGAGCTGGTTCTGGGGGCCTAAGTGGAGGCAGAATGTTTTATGAGTGATGATGGCAACAAGTGTGCAAATCTGACCTGCATACAATTGATGTATGTGTGGATCATGATAGGAGTTGTATGAGCCCCCAATAAAATGATTATTTTTTAAAAGGAGGGGGAAAGAGGAGCCTATTCCAAGGGCTCAAGTAGGAAATATTTGGAAATGAGTATGGTGATATATGTACAAATATGCTTGAAACAAATAATGTATTGAATGTTATGAGAGCTGTAAGAGCCTCCAATAAAATCATTTAGAAAAAAAAAAGATTCTCAATGTTATGGGCTGATCTACTGACTTCAGCAACTGGCTAGAACATAGCAAGGATTATGGGGATGGCACAAGACCGTGGAGGGCTTTGTTCTGTTGCATGTGAAATGATTCTGAGTCAAAATCAACTCTACAGCACTTTCCAACGATGCAGACTCTAGCTAGAGGGGTCACATTAGCAAATTCATTTCATCATACACATAAACACCAGATTTTTAATACTCAGTTTTCTCAGCTAGGCTTTTTTATTTTACCCCAAGCACTTAACTTTTGAAAGAATGAAGATTCTAAAAAGAGAAAATGGGGCCTAACCCCAGTAGCGTAAGTGGTTGAGTGTGAGACTGCGACCTGCGGGCTTGGCGGTTCAAATCTAGCAGCAGCTCTCATGAGTGCCACTGGGTGGCTCCCACAACCACCAGAGGGCAATGAGGCCCACAAAAACAAACAAACAAACCCAACAAAGAAAAAATGTTGACTATTTTGTTTCTTTGAGAGAAACTCCTAAGGAATGACTTCCAATTGGCACACTTGTAAGCATTTATACATATGAGAACCAGATTTGGTAACATTCTTCTATAATAAAAATAGACTATATGAAAATGAAACAAAAATTTAAGTGCAATAAGCAACAAAGCTCAGGAAATATATGGGAAGTAGTCAACCAAAAATTGGCCAAGATTGTCATGCAGAAGCTTTAAAAATAATCTTACCAAAAAGCAAAACATAGCTCATTGTTACAGAGTCAATTTTGACTCATAAGGCTTTGTCCCAGTGGGTTTCCAAGGCTGCAAATTTTTATGGAAGGAGCCTGCTACATCTGTCTCCCACTGCCTAGTTAGTGGGTTTGAATGTCTGACCATTCAATTAGTAGACAATTACTTCACCACTGTACAACTAGGGCTCCTTAAAACATTATTAATAGATGATAAAAGAGAACCTGATTCCAGTTCCAGAACAAGATGAAATAGACTCACTTTTCTCTATCTCTCTTCTCAAAATCCAAATAAAACCTCTGAAAGTTATCCATTAGACAGCAATCAAACAATTAAGTTTGAAGGAAGGTGGTAGATGGGACACAATCCTCACAAATGTAAGCAATTACAGAGTACAATGTGGGGAGCTCACTGAGCTTTCATTTTCATTTCATTATGGGATACCCAGTGATGCTGCCAGCTCAGGCATTTAAAGACATAAACAAGCAAGTAAAATGTGATCAAGAAAACCAAAATTGATCAAGTTTACTGCCAATGAGTTGATCCCAATTCACAGTGACCACAGAGATTTTAAATCTTTACAAAACCTGAAACAGACAGCCTTCTCTTTCTCTAGCAGAGTGCATCGTGCATGTGAAATGTGGCTCTCTCAATTAATAGTCCAAAGCCTCGCCTCCAGCACCCCCAGGGCTCTGTAGGAAAAAGAAAGGGGAGGCCAAACAGACACTTAGAAAGAGGACTAAAGGAAGAAATTTGAGCTACACTGAAAATATTCATAAAAAACAACCATTCAGGTATTGACAGAATAACAATTGAAATGTTTCAACAAGCTGATGAAGCACTAAAAGTACTTACTCATCTATGTCAAGAAATCTGGAAGACTGCTATTTGGCCAACTACTGGGGAAAAAACATATTTATACAAATTCCAAAGAAAAATGATCCAAGAGAATGCTTAAACTATAGAAAAATAGCACTGATATCATATGCAATTAAAATTTTGCTGAAGATCATCCAAGAATGACTGTAGCAGTATATTGACAAGAAGCTTCCAGAGGTTCTAGGGGGATTCAGAAGAAGACAAAAAAGGGGAGGGGGATATCATTGCTAGTGTCAGGTGGATCTTGACTAGAAGCAAAGAACACCAGAAAGATGCTTCCTTGTGTTTTATTGACTATGAAAAGGCATTCATAGTCATAACAAACTATGAATTGCCTGAGAATGACAGGACTCTGAAAAGACTACATTGTACTCTTGAGGAACCTGTACATGGATCACAGCAGAAACATATGACAGACTCCATCTATAATGATGGCAACCTTGGAAACTGTTTGGGACAGTTCTGCTGTAGCCTAAAATGATTTCTCCTATGTCCTTGAGTTATAATCCAGAGTCAACTCGATAGCACTGGGTATTTTTGGTAGTGGTAATTTGTTTTCCAGTGCATTCTTTATATGATGAGTTCTCTTTTTCACTTCCCTATTCCCAACCACTTTTTCCTGGGTTCATTATCTCTCTATCAAATTTCTTGCTTTGGAATCTTTCAGTTAGGATATTTTTAAACAAACAAACATTTTATTGAGAGGTGTGGCAGTTATGTGCTTATGTTAATTTTATGATTGAGATGTAGGGGTGGAGTCTAGCCTGTTAATCTGGAGATAACCACTGAGTAGCTGATGAGGCCTCTTTGTGGGCATGGCTTTCTCCTGAGACTCCAGGGAAATCTCGTGATATTTCCCTGGTGAAGATGAGAAGCTATCTTCCCCAGTTGTTGGGAGTTAGTCTCAGAGGCGATGAATCACGGAAAAGACAAGATGGCAGCGTCCAAGAAGCTGGAGGAGCCGGTGGAGAGACCACATGGCTTTGCCCTGATGGAGCCAGACCTCTGAAGCTGGGGCGGCCACATGGATACCTCTGCCAGCGATGAGTTGCTTCTGCCACCACTGGATGCTGTTGATGGACCCTGCGCCCTGGAAGTGAGGAGCCATGTGGAGACCCTTGTCAGCACCAGGAGGACTCTGTATCCACTGACCGGTGACTTCGTGAGTCGGAAGGAGACTTTATAGACTGATTTGGGGCATATGTGTTAATATTGGACTTATGACTTTGAACTGGACTGGACTGGGATGTTTTCTCAATGTCCTGTTCCTCTTGTATATAAAACTTTTCTTTATATCTATACACAAGTCTATGAAATTTGTTCCTCTAGTTTACCCAGACTGACACAAGAGGTAACACAGATAACATATCATTCCATAGTTCAGTCACATCAAACAGCATTATACCCTTGCTACCACAAGAGTTCCAAAACACTCTCTTCCTTCTTTAACACCTTGCTGTGAGCTCCTATTTACTGTACCCCTGTCCCCTACCCAATCCCACTTATTCTACATCCAAGAACCCTTATTCTACTTGTTGTCTTTACAGGTTCATCAATCCTGGACTTCATCTACTGAAAAGCAGAAAAACATATAACAAAAAATAAAGAGGGTGTGCTAGTCTGGGTAGACTAGAGAAACACATCCATGACACTCATATATGCATAAGATAGAGCTTTATGCAAAAGAGCAATTGTATATTGAGAAATATCACCACCCAGTCCAGGACCACGAGTCCAATATTAGTCCAAATGTCCAATACTAGTCCCTAAATTCTTCTTGGGGCTCACACAGCTGTACAATAATGCTAAATGCAGGAAGATCACCAGCCAGTGGGTTGAAACGTCTTATAGATCCAGTGGCAGTGGAAGGATTTCAGTGTTGGTGTGGCCCCTGCAGCACCAGGACTCTGGGTCTATCAGCTGAACTCCATGTGGCCTGTTAACAGAAAGATGAAGCAGAGAATGTGTGCCTAGCTCCCCTGAGTTAATTATTTACTCTGAGTCTCCAAATGAAGTGAGCAAGCTGCGACCTGATTGACAGGCTAGACTCCACCCCTTCGCAAGTTGACAAGAGATTATGTAGCTACCCTAAATGGCTTCTACAATGAAGCCCTACACATCAGAGATAAATCCCAATGTGAAGGGGAAAAAAAACCCTAGAAAAATGATAGAAACCAGATCAGACCCAATGTGTATCAGAGTGGGGATCAACTAACAAGATTTTAATCATTTAAGTCAGGTTTATCCTTTTTCTCTCCTATAGTCAGCTCTCTCCAATGTTCTCTGTTTGGTAACCACTTTATTCCCATCCCTCCATTATGAATAGAAGGAAATCACAGGAGTCTTATTTCCTGTGTAGATCTTACAAATGTATCTTGAACTTCTGTCAACCAGAATCTCACTATTTAGACTCTGATACTATTCCCTCCTTCAGCTTCAGATTACTTGATTTACAACCCTTCAGTCACTGATGTTGGTGTGGTACTTCCATGTGGACTTAGTCAACATCTCACTTAGATGTCTGCTTGTTTGGAAACAAGTGTTAAAGACAGGATCTATTTCTAAGGAACTCAAACCAAGGCTTTAATCCCACTGATGTAGGAGTTCAGAATGGTAAGCTTGGGTAGCTTGTGCTACAAGCATGCTTCTTTACTTCACATATCCGATTTACCTAGACCTAGGAAATAGGAGACCTCGAATCTCTTTCTTTTACATTGTTTTCTTTGACCTAATGAGCAATGAGCAAAATACCAGACTAAGCTTTTGGGATCTCGTACAATGTCTGCCCTTTATTAACTCCCCGAATCTATCCAAAACAAACAACCACACTGAGTCTGTTTTTCCCTTGCTTAAGTAGGGATTAAAGTACCTGCCTCGCTGCCATCACAAATGTGCTATGGGGATAAAATGTGAATGTGATTGGGAAAGAATAAAAACATGATGAAATATTAAGTCAGAACATCTTTCTACCTTTGTTTTCACAGCGAAAACTATCTGAAATCTGGCTGCCCTCATCTGACCGCCTGCAGAAAGGGGAGAGGCTCTGAGTCACCCATCTAACCTTTCCTTTCAAGGCATGGTTTTTGTAAACAGTGTGAGATGGATTCTGTTCTATCTTGTTAGGAGCATCAAGACGCCCGATTCCCTTTCCAAAAACCCACCCTCTTGCCTTTGGTGGAGTTCCTTTGGTGGAGAGGGTAATAAAAGAGGTTTTATAAAAATCAGTTACGTTCACTTTATTAATTTTGCATGAATTCCATTATTTTGCATGATTCTCTCACTAAATTATACTAATTGTATTAATGTCCCCCAATTATACTAATTGTATTAAGGTTCCCCAATTATACTAATTGTATTAATGTTCCCCTCGCCAAATTCCTTGATATAGACTGCTCAATCTGTCTTTTAATTTCAAAGGCAAAATACTTCCCAATGTAGAGGACATGAAGGGTTAGATCATCATTTTTCATGGAGCATTTTCCCTGAAATGGCTGATTGTCATGAACCTGAAGCTACTGGTCTCATATAATCTGGATTTTAAATAAGTGGGACAAAGTTTTCTCTCATATTCCCTGGCTGAAGTGGACCTGATCTCCAGAACTTAAAAAAATCTTTAAGAGTGAATAAATGGGAAATGCTCAGCAGGCCCAGATTAGAAATCAGGACTCTATAAACATTTTCCACAGGCTTCTAAACCTTAGGTAACATTTCTAGATTCTATGAAAGGTGATGATCATTATAATGCCTCAGAGGCTTTTGCATTACAACTTAAACTCATTACTCTCAAGCTGATTCTGACTCAAAGCAACCCTAAAATGATTTTCAAGCCTATCACTATTGATGAGAGCAGATAGCCCCAACTTTCTCCCATGTGACTACTGAGGGGTTTGGAACACCGAACTTTTAGTTATCAGTCCAACACTTGCCTCACAGCAGCTGTGAGTGAGTGGTGCAAACGTGACTAATGCATAAGACTGTTAAATAAAAGATTGAAAGTTCAGATTCACCCAGAAGCACCTCGGAAGAAAGACCTGATCATCTAAAATCAAAAGATCAGATTTTGGAATCCTACCTAGTACAGTTCTCATTTGACCCACATGTGGTAGGAAGTGGTTTATCTCTGTATCTGAAAAATGGAGATAATAATGCTATACCTACTTCATGGGTAAAAACAGCTTAGTTCCTTGTCCAGAGCTGGTTCTCAAAAATTTCTATGTACTGTCATCATTATCATGACCAATATTATGTATTTTCTACAGTAATGTTCTTACCATTATGACTTTCTTCTTAGAAGTTGTCTGGTGTTCAATAAATAATTTTCTCATTTCTTTACAGGGCATCTGCTTCCAATGATAAGATAGTGCTAGGAATTTATTTGAAAATCTACTTAAAAACATGAAAAGACACATTTTGCATGAGTAAACCCACCAGCCACTCTGTGGGAGGAAAATGAGGTTTTTTGATCCAATAAAGACTTGTAGTCTTGGAACCCTTAACAGGCATTTCTACTCTGTTCTTTGAGGTCACCCTGAGTCAGAATTGACGAGATAGCTGTGAGCTTGGGAAGACTAGAGAAACAAATTCCTGGACATTTATATGCATATAAGAAAGATATTTATATATAAGAGCAGTCGAATATTGAGAAAGCATCAAGCCCAGTCCAGATCAAGTCTATAAGTCCAATATTAGCCCATATGTCCAATATCAATCGGTAAAGTCCTCTTCAGACTCACAAAATACATGCAATGATGCCAAATGCAGGAAGATCACATGCCAGTGGGTTCCAAGTCTTGTGGATCCAGTAGTGATAGAAGCATCTAAGCACTGGCAGCTGTCTTTATATGGCCCCTCCGGTTCTCAGAGGATGGGGTCTATCAGTGTAGTGCCATGTATCTTGTCAGTAGAGCATCTCTCAGGAAGTAAGCAGAGAGAAAGAGTGTCCTGTCTCCAGGTAGGAAATACAGGAGTTCCCAGAATTCTCAGGAGAAGGCCATGCCCACACAGAGGCCTCATTGACTATGGCTTGATTGGCAGACTAGACTCCACCCCTTCACTCTTAATACTGATTATGTAACTACCACTGTGGGTTTCTTGGAAATCACTGATGCCCCTCTAAATTTTGAAATTAATAATGCATAGAGAATAGATACTAATGGATATTAATATTATTAATATCATATATCCCCTTATTTCATAATACCTTTGGATTCAGTACCACCAAAGATAACACTTAGTGAAGCAGCCAAAGATGGTAGATGAAATATTTACCTATCCCATTTCAGGACATGATACATATGCTAAAAAAATGAAATAACAAAACAATAGCAGTGAGTAGCATATGAAGATGACTCCACATGACTATGATTGTTTTTTAAAATCTGTATAAATTTTAAGTATCTTTTATAAGAGTCAAAAGAAATATTGTACAATGACATGTATTTACAAGCAAATTTAGTGTGTCTTAAACTAAGGAGTCTAATTATGCTTAAGAATATAGCCTGAATATAGTACAAGCAAGAGATGGTGCTTCAGAAGGGGGTCATCATAAAACCCAGAGAATACTAAACATCCCAACACAGAGTGACGTCATCAGGCAGATGCTCTCTAAAGTTCATTGGGATGTAAATCTATAAGGTAGCAGACAGTTTTATATTTCTCCTATTGAGTAGTTTGGGGGGTTGAAAGGCTGACTTGCTGCTAGCAGTCAAAGGTGTCACCAAGGAACATAAAAATATGTAAAGGAGACAGTATTTAAAGGTTACATATGCATAGATATCAATCTATTTTGTTGAGGTTCTACCTCTATTTCACTGACACTCTACTTTACGAACTTGATCTCCTTTTCCAGGAACTAGTCCCTCCTGATCACATGGCAAAAGTATGTGAGATGAAGTCTAGAAAACTTCTAGAAAACATTCTGGCTGTATTTCTTTCAAGATTTGTTTGTTTTTCTGGCAGTGTACAGTACTTTCAATATTTTTCACTACTGCTATACTTCAAATGCATCAAAATACATCAATTCCTCTGTGGCCATGCTTATTGAGTATCCAATTTCCACATGCATATGGAACAATTACAATTATCAGAGCTTGGACCGGGTGCACTTCAAAAGTAGCATCCTTGCTTGTCAACATTTTGAAAATGTCTTTTGCAGCACATTTACCCAATACAACCTACCATTTGATTTCTTGACTGCTGTATTGACTGTGGACCCCAATTAAATCCTCAACAACTTTAATCTTTTTCATTTTTTATGATGTTCAATAATGATCTAGTGAGAATTTTGGTTTTCTTTACATTGAGTTGGAGAAAGGAAGATTGTAGTCTTTTATCTTCATCAGCAAGTGTTTCAAGTTCTCCTCATTTTCATCCAGCAAAGTTGTGTCCTCTGAATATCACAAGTTGTTAATAAACTTTCCCTCAAATCCTATTCCCAGGTTCTTCTTCATAGAATTTAGCTTCTCAGATTACTTGCTAAGCATACAGATCAAAAAACTATGATGAAAAGATAGAGCCTTAACACATGCTCTGTGTTGGTCCGGGTAGACTAGAGGAACGCACATTTCATAGACATGCATACAGAAATAAGGAAAAGGTTTATGTACAAGAGGAACAGGATATTGAGCCCAGTTCAATTCAAAGTCATAAGTCCGATATTAGCCCATATGCCCAAAATCAGTCTAAAAATCTCCTTCCGACTCACGAAGTCACAGGTCAGTGGGTGCAGAAACCCGGCGCTGGCAGGGGTCTCCACATGGGTCATCGCTTCCAGCGCTCAGGATCCATCAAAAGCAGAAGCAACTCATCGCTGGTAGAGGTCTCCATGTGGCTGCCCCAAGAGGCCTGGCTTCAGAGGTCTGCCTCCACCAGGGCAAACAAAGCCATGTGGTCTCTCTGCTGGCTCCTCTAGCTTCTCGGATGATGCAGCCATCTTGTCTTGTCCATGACTAACTCCCAACAACTGGGGAAGATAGCTTCTCATCTTCACGAGGGAAATATCACGAGATTTCCCAGAAGCCTCCGGAGAAGGCCATGCCTACATAGAGGCCTCATTGGCTACTTGATAGCTATCTCCAGATTAATAGGATAGACTCCACCCCCTACATTTCAATCATAAAAATTAGCATAAGCACATGACTGCCACGTGCTCTTCCTGATTTTAAATCTCTTAATAAGTCTTTGTTTTGTTAAAATAACTGCCTCATGGTCTATGTACAAGTTCTACATAAACACAATTGATTGCTCTGGAATTTTTGCTCTTCTCAATGCTATCTATAGTTTATAGTGATACATACAGTCAAATGCCTTTGCAAAGCCAATAAAATATGAGGAAACATCTTTCTGGTGTACTCTGCTTTCAGTCAAGGTCCATCTGATGACAGTAATGATACCCCTCATTCCAGGTCCTCTTCTGAATCTGGCTTGGTTTTTAAGCATCTCCTTATCAATGAACTTCTGTGGAAATTTTGAAATTTTCTTTAATAAAATTTTACATGCATATGATATTAATGATACTGTTCGATAATTTCCATCTTCTGTTGTGTCATCTTTATTAGGAATGAGCATAAATATGAATCTCTTCCAGTTGGTTGGCCAACTAGCCATCTTCCAAATCTCAGCATAGATGATTGAGTGCTTCAAATATTTGTTGACACATTTAAATTGGTATTCTGTCAGTTTCTGACGGCATGTTTTTCACTGTCTTCAGTACAGCTTGTGATTCTTTTTTTCCATACCACTAGTTCTTGACCACTTGAAATAGTTGAATGTCAACCAAATCTTTTTAGTATAGTGACTGCATTCCTTCCATTTTGTTTTTTGTTTCCTGTATTGTTCAATGTTTTGGCCATAAAATTCTTCAGAATTGCAACTCAAGCTTGATTGTTTTTTTCTCAGTTTCTTATAGCTTGAAGAATGGGAGCATCTTCTTTCTTTTTGACTATATAATGCCAGGCTTTTTCATATTTCACTATGATAATCTACTCTGTCTTCCAAGTTGCTCTTTGAAATTTCCTGTTTAGCCCTTGTACTTCATCATTTTTTCTATGTGCTTTAAATACTCTGCTTAAAAGCAAGTTTCACAATTTCTCTTAACATTTCCTTTGGTCTTCTCTTTTTTTAGTGATATTTTCTTCTTGTGTTAATCCAGGTAGGTTAGAGAAACAAATGCAGGGAGACTCAGATGTATAAGAAAGAGCTTTATATATAAGAGTAGTTGAATATTGAAAACGCATCCGAGCCACATCCAGATCAAGTACATAAGTTGGATATTAACCCATATGTCCAATACCAGTCTATAAAGCTCTCTTCAGCCTTAGGAAACACATGCAGTGAAGATGAATGCAGGAATATCACAGGCCAGTGGGTAGGAAGTCGTGTGGATCCAGTAGCATTGTGAGCATCTTAGTGCTGACAGGGGTCTCCACGTGGCTTCTCAGACTCCTGAGATCTGTCTCCATTTGCCTCTCTTCATATGTCTTCTCCACAGGGATGTCTTGCAGGGAGTAGCCTTATCAGTAGAGAATCTCCCGGGAGTGAGTATAGAGTGTCTCCCACCTCCAAGGAGGAAATTCAGGAGTTGCCAAAATCCTCAGGAAAAGGCCAGGTCACACAGGGGCCTCATTGGCTGTGGCCTGATTTGTGGACTAGACTCCATCCCTTCCCTCTTAATCTTCTCAAGTCCCAAATTGACACCAGATTATGTGACTACCACACCTCTCCTCATGTATCACATTCTTGATGTCACCTCCCAGCTCATCAAGTCTGTCATTAGTTCTTGATCTCAATGTGCTAAATAATTTCTTGAGATGTTCGTACATTCAGGTGGATCCTCTCAAAAGAGTATTTTGGCTTTTGCTATTTTGATTTTCGTCAAATTCATTGTGCATCTGAGAAACAGATAGCCTTTTCCAGGGTCATCTCTGAGCCGTTATTTTGCTGAGGATTTTGAAGTTCTTCATTTCTGAGGAATTAGCCACTGAAAGTCTAATGAAATCTATGATGTTATCTACCCATCTTTTAAGGAATTTTATCATTAGAAACCAACACAAAAAAGCAATCTAGACACGAAGAAGCAATCTAGTATATTCGGTTGCTGATGGCTATCTCTTATACCGCTATGTTAGTTTTCACTATAATTACGCTCTCAGCTACCAACTTAGTATAAGTGCAATCTATCAAAGCCTTTCAGAAACAGAAAGTTTAGAGTCTATTTTCACTTGCAGTTTGGCAAACAGAAAATTTGAAAATGAGTAAAGAGGGGATGCTTTTTGAGTCCCTATGTAAACAGAAGATTAAAAAGAGAAGAAAAAGAAAACCTCTCACGGCCAGTTCTGACTCCTGGCCACCCGACAGGGTTGAACGGCCCCTGTGGATTTCTGAGACTGCAAACCTTCATGGAAGAAGAAGGTCTCAGCTTGTGTGTGCATGGAGTGGCTTGTAGTTTCACAGTGTGGACCTTATGTTTAGCAACCCAACGAATCATGTTACTACACTGCAGAGCACTGTAAACAAAAGATCGGGAGCCCTATCATCATGTTTCTTTCCATACTTTGCAATGTTGCCTCACATACACGCCAGTAAAGTCTGGATTACTTCAGCTGATGTCATTCTCCCTTTGTGGCAGGTACAAAAATCTACTGGAGTGAAAATATGCTTAGTTATTTTTATCTAGGGTTGAGCAAATAAGTGTTAAATCTTTCCTTAAAGTGGCCTGATCTTCAACACTATCTTTAGGAAGTTCCAAGGGGTTTTAGTGCCTTATATTTCCAGCCCTGGAGTTTCCATTTGTTCTCCTCCTGTCTACTTGCTAAGCCCCGTCTTAAATTTTTAAAAAATTTAATCTTTGAGAATGCCTTTTTCAAAATAGCTCTGCACACCGGACATGACAAAAAAAATCCTTGATCATTCTTTATCCAGAGTTACACAAAATATTTTTTAAGTGCTGGCTAGGCTAATTCTTTCATTTATACCACAGAGCCCAGACTACCCCAAATCTGTTTTTGCTCCCATTTTCTTTGGTGAGGAGAACTACAAGGATATGTTGAAATGAAGAGAAATTCCTTTGGACAGACAGGACTGAGGGCTGAAGCTTTAAGTGGTGGAAAGTGTTAACAAGCACAGTTGCTCGCAAAAAGTTAGAATAGGGCTGAGCTCTGGTGGCATAGTGGTTGAGTGCGGGACTGCGGCCCATAGGGTTGGAAGTTCAAATCCAGCAGCAGCTCTCCAGGAGCAAGGCTGGGATTCCTACTCCCACCAGGGCAGTGATGCCACACACACACAAAAAAAGGTAGAATAGTTGAGTCTATCTAGAAGAAGTATTTCTGAAGACCTAGATGCCTACCTAGAAAAATCAGTCATTGAAAACCCCATGTACCACAATTCTACTCTGACACACATAGGGCACCAGGAGTCTAAATGAATGGGTTAATAACTCGCTTTTCTCTCTGCTGAGGTATATTTCAAATTTCTGGTTGATCCTCAGAGCTGCTGGGCATCTAGAATTAGGTTGGGATCCATGATGTAACTATGCCTAATTCATCCAATTACGTGATGTGCACCAAGCTAAAGTTCACTTTCCATCCCACGGCCAGCCCCACGTTGGAGTCACATGCTCTCAGCCTTCAAACGTTATGTGTAAGATGCCAAACCAGAGTCCCCTGCCATCAAGTGGATTCTGACTCGTAGCAACCCTTTGACCTAGCTGTATGAAAATAATTCCTGACACCTTTAGAAAGAACTTATCTGAAAAGCACACACTCATGTACTCCCACACCAACAACCTGTGACTGAAAGCAGAGCATACATCTTACAGATGAAAAACCCAAGGAAAGGCCCATAAGTGAGCAGACTTGAAACCAGTACCTTGGTTTCCTGACTCTGTCTACAGTTCAGTTTCCCCTTTCTGGTTATTTCTGTGAACCCTACTGTTTGGAGCATGTTGTTCTTAATATCCTCCTGGTTGAGTCGTGTCTCTTTCAGGATGCCTTTTCTCTTTTTCCCTCACCCACACCTTCTTGGGGGTCTGGCCATTGCCCCTGCCTAATGCTAGTTCCTGGGCTGCTGCGTTCCCTGCTTTCCAAGCCCTATCAGATAATTGGCACAGATTCAAAAGGAACTAATGGGAGATAAAAATTTAGTGGAGTCATTCTCAACTTGAGCAATGTTGCTCCCCAGAGGACAGTTTGCAGTGTCTGGAGACATTTTTGATTGTTGCTGCTGGGGCGTGGGAACGCTACTGGCTTCTAATCGACGGAGGTCAAGAATGCTTTCAAAGCTCCTACAGTGCACAGGATAGCCTCCCTTCCCCCAAACAGAGAATTATCAAGTTAGAGAATAGAGTTTAAAAATACCTGGTTTAAAATAGTCATCCATCCCACACATTTAAGGCAAGCACTTATGTCAATGAGTGACCAATGTCAGGGTGTTCTGTCTCCGTGGTGGTCAAAGCCACTATTAACTTTCAGCAGCTTGTGGTAAGTGAATTCCTTCGGCCAGGAGAGAGCATGCTGGAGTATGGTCATTGATAATTCTTGACACTATAAAGCAGCATTAACTCTTCAGAGTAATGTGTGGTAACATAGCAGAGACTGAGAGAAAAGCCAGAGTTCTCAGTCTTGGGGAGACTGAAATTTTCTGATGGGCTTCCTGCTTCAAGAGCTGGGTTCTGGATAAATGTGTCCCATCCAACAACTTACCAAAATGACGTGATGGTAACAATTGGGAAGAAAAAGAAGGAACACATGCCCCCACGTACACGTTGCTATTTCATATTGAGAAGTACCTAGCTGAAACAAGCGGGTTCCATGATCAGCAGCTAACCAAAAAAAGCTGAATTTTCTAATCTACCAGATGGAGCTTAGAAGCAAGACCTGGTGGCTGTGTTTGTAAAACAAGTCATTGAAAACTCTATGTAACACAGATTCATCTTGACACCCCAAATTAGAAGAGACTCAAATGAACTGGCTTTATCTGCTTTCATTGCAAGTTGAAAAACAGTTTACTTCAGCAGGGAGCACTTGAAGATCCACAGCCTGCAGTCCTGCTGAATCTCTTAGGGTTGTGTGCCATCTCCTCTCTTCACCTCTCTAGAAGAAAATTGCCTTAAGAGTTCGTTCTGACAACTGTGTTCGGGAAATTTTGAACCAACACGCAGATTTCTCTTTTACCTCAAGGATAAAAAAAAAACACGGCTTTCCACTCCAAGCTCTCTTCCTTCTTCACCGTCATTCCTTCTGGGCTCCTCCTCTCTGTCTTCAGGTGGAGCCAGCTCCTAATCCAGCTGTCCTTGGATCCCATTGTCCTTTCTAGCACTCCAATGTACATGTATATGTAGCATATACAATATTATATTCGGTAGATGTAGTCTGTGCTGAAGGAGCTAACATCAGTGTGTTAGGCTGGGTTGTCTAGAGAAACAAAATCCGTGACTCTCCAGCATGTATAAGAAAGAACTTTGCATCATGAAGTCAGTTCATCTTCACATCCACAAGTATCTTAGTTCGGTCCAATGCAAGTCCAGGGTCTGATGCCAGCCAGCACCCTCTTCAGACTCACTCAATTATGGGGCAATGGCACAGGAAGGTGAGACCGGAAGCAGGGAGGTCACAGGCCAGTGGGTGCAGACTCACATGGATCCAAAGTCAGTGGGAGCATGACAGCTTTTCCACAGCTCCAAGGTCCCACCTAGGGCCAGCCCTGAAGACAGATATAAAATGCAAACAAGGCGGAAGCGGACTAGTGAGAGAGAGAAAAAGAGAGAGGTGGTAACCCTTTTGTCAAAAGGCTATACCATCAAGGATGTATCATCAAATTGTGACCTGATTGGTAGGCTGACTCCACCCCTACACTTCCATTCAGGTACACTTCCATTCAGGCTGACTCCACCCCTACACTTCCATTCAGGTACAAGTTGACATAAAATCTATCTACCACAATCGCATAATTCTAATGTAATTTTCAAAAATTATTTTTCCTTAAGCTACTTACTTTCCAACTCCAGGCTCCTAAATCCAAAGAAATGTATTTCTTTTCATTTAGCTAGGTCTACAAACCACTCTTTGTCACCTACCTTCTGGGTCCCTGTTTTATCATCCGTTCAAGATTCAGCTGAAGAGACATTCTATTTTTATCTTATCTCTTTGTTGCTTCTTGATGTTACAAGGGCCTTCTATGTCCTTGCACCATTTCTTTTTCTTCTTTTTCAGTTAGAGGATTGGAGCTATCTGAGCTAAAACTTTACCTGCCTCACCACATAGCAAACTGTCTTTATTTAGGGGGTTTCACTCCATCTGTTGAAGACTAGTGCTTCTTATATTTATCACCGAATCTATCTACTGAGAGAAGCAGACTTGAACTCTCCTAGGATTCCTTGTGGAATCTTTTCCATAAGAAAATTTGTGAATAATAATTTTTAAAAGCCAGTTGCCTAGAGCAAAATCTAATGTGAACAAAACTGCATATTTGTATATGTGAATATCAGAAAAGAGGGAAAGGAGAATTTCAGGAATTTAATGAGCACAGAAGCTATTTTTCCTGTAACACAGACTAGTAAAGTACCTAGAGCACAAAATCGTTCTCCTTATCCTTCCATGTCAAGATTCAAACTTATAGCATCAAGTCAATGGGGGGAGGTGGGTGGCGGAGTTTAGTGTTGTATTAGTTTCAGTATTTTCCGATGGTTAACCCTTTTTAGTCCTCCTTAGCAACGCCCTTTTTGCTGTTGTTTAGAAAATACCCTGCTTGTGGCAAGATTCGATATTTCACAAAAGGATGGAGTAAAAGCAGCAGACAGGACTTTATGATGAGGCATCTCTCTTGACTTTTTTCTCAAAATGCCAAAATGCGGGACATCTCTCTCTGCCTGAGAGTGAGTGCCACCTCATGCTAACTCTACAGGACAGGCCCCTGTGAGGTTCTGAGACTGCAATTCTTTATAGGAACAGAAAACGTCACCTGTCTCCAGAGAAGTGACCAGCAGTTGTGGAGTATTAATCTTGGGGATCACAGGCCAATCAGTAACCACCATGCCACCGGGGCTCCTTAGAGGGGATCTCTAAGGTGGACAAGCAAGAAACATTTCGACCTCCACAAAGTAAAAATCATGTCTATTTTATCTTGCTCCAAAATATAAACATTCTGTGTTTAGAAAGGGTCAGTGCGTTGTTTTTGTCTTAAAATGACATCTACATTTTATGTTCTACTATAGAATATTATTATTCCCAGGTTCGTTGAATCTTCCCAAGGAAAGGGTATGGCCTGAGCCTTAAACCTTCCCAGGTGCTGCTCCCTAGTGAGCATCTGTTAAAAAGACAACTCTGCCTGAGGGAACTCTGAACCAGCAGCAGGGGCAGAGCCCGGTAGGGGCAAATAGTTGGGCGGATGCCCTATGAAAGGGATTGAAAACAGGAAGAAACCTACCAGGGACACCCCCCTAAGACAGTCAGGGAAGGAAAATGTGGAAACCAAAGCTTGTGGAGGGACTCCTTGGCAGTAATTCCCCAGATGCGTCCGTGGATTTTGAGGACTAAGCCACACTAAGTCATGACAAATCCCAATGATGAACTGAGCCCTCTACTTTGGAAATCCCCCCACCCCCCACCCCAGCTGCCCCCAGTCTGTGAGTAACTTTGGGAGGGAATTAGCAAGAAAAAAAAAATTTCCAATCAGTGAATGATGATAATAATAACTTTGAAAGCAGCAGCGAGGAGTGGGGTGGAGGGGTGGGAGTGGCGCTTGACATTCATGTCTGCTGTCAGAATTCCTGTCCTGCAAAGCTGGTTGGTCACTTAGAAATAATCCACCTTCTGCAGATGTCCGTCTCCTAAAGAGTGGCATCTTCTTACCACTTTGTCGTCTGCAGAGTTGCAGCCGAATACTTCAGAGTTGTGGGAGAGGAAGGCCCACACTGAGCAGCTCGTGCCATGTCGGGAAGGGTTGGGTGCACCTCGTTTTGAGCCCAGGTTAAGCCTAGCACTCAAAGATCAGATGAGGGAAAATGGAACAGGATAAAAATTGGTTGGGTTTGGTTTGGGTTTGGGTTGGGGTATGGAACATAGGATCATCCTTCCTCAGAAGTATGGAAAAGTCGAGTTGCCTTTTAGATGTCATCTCTGGATGCAACCACCCTCTGTTCCCTTTTGGGCCCCTATTATGATCACTGCAGTTCTAGTAGAAAACATACTTGCCATGATTTTTAAAAACTTGCCATGTCTTTTATCATGGAACTAGCATTTGAAGAGAGATTTCCTTGTCCCAGAAACTGCTGCCAAGAGATTTGCATGTGATTAGTAAAGTGGTGCATGGTAGGACTGGATATGGAACTGCTACGTCCAGCACTGGAAAGGCAAGTCTTTCTAATACTTGCACCCTGACTTCTGTCCCTGTCGGCAATCATTTCCTTTTAAGACATACTTAATTGGGAAGTTACTAATCTAATCTGATAAAGGGTAACTTTTCTCCTTCTTCTTAGGAACCTGGGCTCTTGTTATCATGCCTTTTGAAGACAATGTTCACCTCAAGTTAGTCACTGGATATTCCACACAACCCTAAGAGGAGACTAACAATATGAGTGATAGGAGTCATAATTCTGGGTAGAGAGAAGTCTTCCACTCCTCCGACATCAATGTTTCTTTGGATGAGCAACCTTTCCCTCATATTGGCTCATCATCATTAATGGATGTAGCCATGTGGTTATCTTCTTGACTCTTCTGAAAAACACACCATTTGAAAGAATAATATGGACTATAGTGTCACTTCGTTGCCAGACAAAATCATGTGAGAGAGAAGTCTCAAGTCCCTAGAGGGGAGATATGATGATCTAAGAGGTCAAGAGATAAAATGGGGTCAAACCTAGGGTATGTGAGTGATATCACCTGTTCCCCACTCTGCCTGAGGAACCATGGTGAAAGTCAGCAGCCCTCGGCAAGATTATTATTCAAGTTCCTAATAAACATATTACATAATGGGTTTCAATTCCAGTCTGCTAAACGAAAATGAAAGAAGAAAAAAGATGTAAACGAGTAGGTTTTGTCTTTTAATAAATAAACTTCACAAATTGCTCTTCCTCTAAAAACTGTTTTCAAGTCAACAAGAAATGTGCATTTATATTCATTCCAGTCAAGAAACACCTCCAAAACAATATTTGTACACAGTCATTGCTTAAGGCTTCAGAAAACCCTTAGTGGATACGTTTGAAGCTCTTTTAGAAAAACAGAATTTTGACCAAAAGTTGATTGCTTTCTCAAAATAAGCAAGTTTGGAGTTTTCACTGGAGTGTTGATATCTCTTCTAGGCCTATTCACTATTAAGGAAAAAAGAACAAGACAGCTACATACTTTAGTCAAAGGGGCTTTGTCTGGAAGTCAGGAGACTGCAATTGAATTATGGCCTGGGCTTTGAGACTGGTTTATCGGATAATTTTAAGTCCAATATTTCATCTCCTGTTATCTCTGTGTTCACCCCTGGACACATGACTTAATAATGCTCTATCTCATTTTTCCCTTCTAGTAAGTGAGAGTCATGATGATGTCTTCCTGCAGGGCTGTCATGAGCAAAATGAGTTAAACAGCTGAGTCACTGAGAATGTCTGACATGGGATAGGTGCAGGAATACAGGCTTTCTGTCTCCCTCTAAGGCACAGCCTCCTTGAAAGCCAAGTTCTTCTCTTACTCATTTGGTGCCACAAACTGGTGACCTAGCAAAGTACCAGGTATAGAGTAGTTCTGCAGTAAGTAGTGCCTGACCTGATTTTACACATCAAGAAGAAAGACTATATCATCAAACCAGTTGGAGTTGAGTTCATTCAAATAAATAAATAAGAGCGATCTGGGAAAAGACAAGAAAGCATCTTTGGGGAAAACATCTGTGAGCGAAGCATTCCCATGAGAAAGTTTCTCTCAGGTTGCAAAATACTTGAAAAACAAAAAATCTCCCAGTCGTGAAGGAGACCTTTGGGCTCTCCAGACCCCAATCTCCTTGCTTGCAGAAGAGCCTGGAGTACACCATTGTCGGGGACACCCTAGCCTCTCTCTTGATTTCTTTTCTTCTTCGTTATTCCTCTTCCCAGACCCATGCCTCTCCCTACTCCTCTGTTGGCCTCCTTCTCTGAGGAGAGCTAATAGTAAATGCTCCATTGCTTTAGCTTTATTGCTTTTCACTTGGAAACAGTGTGCATTCAGGCTGTAATTATATCCCATTTATAAATATTATCCCTAAAAGAATAGCTAATAGCTTTTCTGGTAGTGCTATCTACAATACCCTTAGCTGCTAAATTAATGTGTCAACTCAAATCTTGAAGTAAACAAGGTTTATAAATTGATTCCTCTAGAATGATGTAAGATCTTTCCAGGCGCTAATAGTCCTCCGATAAGAACAGCTAAGTTTATCACCTAATAAGTCAGGAGTGAATTAAAAATATAACTGAACATTCTGAGCAGCCTGAGAACTATGCCAAATTAAAAGTAAAACCCAACATATAAACTTAGCTGTATTGTGAAGACATCAGATTACTCAGCCTCAGGAGATTCCTGAGGTTTCCCCCTAATTCCCTTTCTCCAGTAAAGGAGTTTAGATAGAAATATTACTCAATATTCATTGCAAAGAAGTCACAGGTAGCTAGCTACCTGTACTTTCTACAGGGTCAGTAAGTAAGAAATGCTGTTTAAAAAGAAGTCATTGTTCACTCTGATGTCTCAGTGGTGATCAGTGTCAGAAGAAAAATAGGATGATGCCTGGGACTTTTCCTTGTACAGAAAGGCTATTACAGAAAAATATGTTTAATGTCCTGAGAAATATTAAAATGTCAGCCAACACTTGCATTTTTTGCCGAAAGAGATTCACTTTCTCTCGAGAGATCCCATTATGTAGTGATAAAACCATAGAACATCGTGAGTTTACATCAAGAAGACAGGTTGGCCTTTTCATTGTTTGAAAATAGATGTTGAAAGTCAAAATAATGTCTTGCTTTGAATAATGGATCGAAGTTGTTAAGGCTGAATGAGTTGATTTAAAGTGCCTGGAGCACGACTTAGCATACAATGAAGAATCAATTAAAAAATGTGCTTTATTTTTTTAGAAGTCCTGCTCATGTGAAGAGGTAACTACTCGGCTTAAATATAGACTGTTCAAACATACCCATGGGGTTTAGAAGTCCTAGACCTGGCGATCTGCTCTGGGAAAGTTTATAAGCTTGAAAATATACAGGATAACTCTCCCCTGTCACATGAGATTACTGTGAGTCATACTCAGCTCTATAACACCTAACAACAACAACAACTATTATGTTGCTACTATTATGATGATTGCTCTCTCTCTCTCTCTCTCTCTCTCTCTCTCTTCTAGCCCTCGCTACCTCCTTTAGCTCCAGCACTGCCAACCGTTGGCTGCCCATCAGCTTTACTGTTCTGAAGATAGTCGTCTGACATTCTTCTCTCCAGGACTTCAGTAAGGATAATTCTATTAAAGGAAAGGCAACCTCATTTTTTCAATGATTTCATAGGGGGCTCTTACAGCTCTTATAATATTCAAAACATCATTTGCATCAAGCACATTTGTACACATGTTGTCATCCTCATTCCCAAATATTTCCTACTTTGAGCCTTGGTATTTTCTACTTGAAGTCCTTGGTATTTTCTACTCGAAGCTCCTCCTTCACCTCCTTTTTTAATAAATAATTTTATTGGAGGCTTGTACAACTCCCATCATGATCCAGACATGCATCAATTATATGCAGACATTTTCACAATTGTTGCCATCATCACTCTCAAAACATCCTCCCTCCACTTAGGCCCCTGGTACTAGCTCTCCATATTTTCCCTCCCTCCCCACTCCCCATCCCCAATGAACCCTTAATAATTTACACATTGTTATGATTTTTTCATATTGTACACTATCCAATGTGTCCCTTTACTCACTTCCCTGTTGTCTGCAATTCAGACAGGAGGTTATATGTATATCCTTGAAATTGGTTCCTCATTTTTATTCCATCATCCCTCCACCCTCCTGGTATCACAACTCCCACTTACTGGTCCTGAAGGGATCATCTTATCCTAAATTCCACATTCCGACTCCAATGTACATCCCCTGGTCTAGCTGGATTGTCAGGTAGAATTGGGATCATGATAGTAGGTGGGAGGAAGCATTTGAGGACTGCAGGAGAGTGGCATACTTCATTGTTGTCACACTGTACCTTGACTGGCTCATTTCCTCCCTGCAACCCCTCTGTAAGGGAAAGTAATGTCACCTATTGATGGGCGTTGGTTCCCCAATCTGCATCCCCCCCCCTCATTTATAATGATATGATTTTTAGTTCTTTGATGCCTGATGCTGGAGCCCTTCAACACCTCGTGATCTCCCAAGCTGGTGTGCTCCTTCCATATGGGCTTTGTTGCTTCTGAGCTGGATGACCATTTGTTTACTTCCAAGCCTTTAAGACCCCAGATGCTATATCTTTTGATAGCTGGGCCTAGCGACATTATTTTTAACTAATGAACAAGTAAGAAGAAAAGCAAGTAAAATGTAAAAAGACAGATAGCAGAAGCCACAACATTCCAAAGCAATTTCTAAAGAAATACATGTCCCCAAGGATCCTTAGGAATCCCTGAAGGTCCCTCTATTTCTGAAGGCACAAAGAAGTTAACCAATTTTTTCCTTCTTGACTGAGCTGTAGTTTCTGTTTCCATCTGTGCAATTCTTTTTTTCCATCTAGACAGACCTCAAATTGGCTTAGAGATCTCCCTAGATTTCTCTCTTTGGCTGTTCCCCCAAATTAACAGACAGTGCTTTTTCATCTAAGGGTTGTAGTTGGGTGCCTTGAAGTTGACTTTGCTTCGTAGGGATGCATGCTGACTCAGAGCAACTCTATGAGAGCGGAGAGCTGTCCTATAGCTGTTGTATTTATGGGAGCAGATGACTAGTTCTTTCAGAGCCATTGTATAAGTTCCAACCGGTCTTTCAGTGAGCAGTCACATCATCCAAGAAGGAAGGGGGGGAGGCAAAAGACCAGCTTAACATTTAGATTTGACTAAGGCCTGGCTGTACCATTTTCTAACTGTCAGGCATTTAATTCTGCACGTGTCTCGTGAGAAATGTTAGCATAATACCTTTTCTATGTGTTTGTGGGAGAAGTGAGTGAGATAATGAGGGCAAATTGCCTAGGATCATACCTAGCAGCACTCAATTATTCTAGGAACTATAATAATTGGTGGGAGACAGAGGTGAAGTCATTCCCTTTGAGACTCAAGCAACTTTCTTTACTAGCGGCCTGAGTTTTTCTCCCTGCCTAGTTTTTTTTTTCCAGCTTTTTTTTGCAGAGCACAAGAAAATACTATTATTAACAAAGTCAAATAGGTCCCTATGTCAACAATTCCTCAGCCTATCAGGGGCAAAATTGTGAAATTACAAAGAAGTTCAGTAAATCTTATTACTGCATATTCTCGCCCTCCCATGAAAAAGAAAGTATCTGAAATTTCTTTTCTCCAGCAAGGAAAGACTTCTTCTCTCTGTAATGTTTGCTTATCTTTTCCAATTTCTTTTGTATTTTAATCATTTTATTAGGAGCTCTTACAGATATCATAACATCCCATAGTTCAATCACATCAAGTGGTATTGTACAATTGCTACCACAATCAGTGGTTTCAAAACATTTTCTTTCTTCTTGAACTCCTTGATATCAACTCCCCTTTATCCCTTCCCTCCCCCGCCCCCCGCCCAAGGAACCCTTCTTTTTTCCCCTCTACAGTAGTTTTTATTTTAGTTATTTGCCATATTTTACACAACCCAGTATATCTATTCACATACAATTCTGTTGTTTGAGCCCATCGAGTGGGACTACAGAGTCATCAATGCTGTCAGCTTTCTATCTCCCCCTTTCCTTTCCACCCTCTCTTCTGTACCCTCAAGGAAGCATTCCTGTTATTGTTCCTGAAGGGTTATCTATCTTGGCTTTCATGTACTTAATGAGCTTCTTAAAGGGTGGCTATAGGATTCTGTGCATCAGCAGTCTCCTTCAGTGAACAAATAGAAACAGAAAGAAGAAATGGATCTTCTGGGTCTGGGTCTCCTAAATACTATTTAGATCATTGCATATATTTTAGAACACAAAATTTTCCCTGTCTGGGATAAGTTTTAAAACCTATAGGAAGTTTTTTTCATCTCTAATCTCAGAAAAAGGTACATTTTTTCACAACCCTTGACCCTTCAGGGTTTTTTTTTGTGCTGCATTTTAAAAAAGGAAATACTGTTATTAACATAGTCAGATAGGTCCTTATTTCAACAATTTCACTGAACTATCTTAAATGTTTAAACATTAATAAGTAGGACTCCAAAATTTCTATCCTGTGTTTATGTCTTTTCATTTTATGTTTAAATAATCATTCCGTCTCAGAAAATATTAAATAACTTTTTTAACATTAAATAATTTTTAAGGCTTGATTTTCCTTTAGAGAAAGTCCCTGGATAGCACAGTTTGCCCTAAACTGTTAACCTGAATGTCAGTGCTTCTAATCCACCCACAGAAGATGAAAGCCCCGATGATCTTCTCCCAATATGATTATTGCCTACAATTCCACCCTGTAGCACATGGCTTCATGCATGGACTCAACCCCAAGAGGAGGAGGGATGTATGTTTACATAGAAAAACCCAACTGGAACCAATTTAAGAGACATCAGTTTAAGATATTTTTTAAAAGACCCTCTCTTGTCACCATATGCCTTTTCATATCTAATATTAAAAGTCCAGATCACTGATGGCTTTTTTGAGAATTCATACTGGTCCTGAATAAGTTAAGTAAATGTATATCAAGAAAGAAACTATGTTGCCAAACACTTGTGGAAAAAAATTATGACGCTAAGAACTTGCTTATTCTAGGTATGAACTTCATGGAACAGACATTCTTGATGGGCTACTCAAAGGTATTTTCAACCTCTTCAGTCTATACCCTCTTTTCTAAAGATACTGGAAATTAAGTGTTTGCTTTGTGACCTCTTGCACATCGTGTGATTCATGCTCGGTTGTGATTCCGTTCTGACCCTTAAATCGATGTTGGGTAGTGTGGGGCTGGGAAGGTGAAGGGACTGCTGCCTATTGTGTCTCTGCTCTTCCGCACTCATTCCGTCTTCACGATGGATGTGATGACTGGTACCCTAGCAGCCCTCTTGGGGGCCTGAAGGAAAGATGGCAAATCAGAAACATCTCCAACCACTTAGTTGGCAGGAGCATGCATGCACCTTTGGATGGTTGATAAGAAAGACAAAATCCCTTGAAATTTAAGCCTGACCCTTGCAGTTTAATAAACCCCTAGCTAAGAGATCTAAAATGCCAATATGCAGAACCCTAATCACACCTTTATGTAGTGAAGGTGGAGAGACAGACATATTTCAGCACACCTTGGGTCCGAGACAGGTTTTCTAAATTTCTCAATAGTCTTCAGATAATTTCCCTCCTAGACACATACTAACAGCTAACATACTTGCTAGGAAAAAAGAAAGAAAGAAAGAGAGAGAGAGAAAAAAAGAAAGAAATTAGCCTTTTTTACATCAGTGAGTTTGAACTCTCTCAGTCAGCACCTTAATATTTAGGGTGCAATGTCCTTCCCTTCCCTTTCACATTTTCTTGGTGATGTCAATCTGCTAAAAATAGGACTTTTAGCCCCAGACAAATTCAGAGTAATTTCACTATGACTGCTATAATAAGTACCATTATACTCTAATATAATATTACAAACTAATGACAGCAGTGAGATTAATCATTAAATTGCTATTCATTAAATCTTTATAACTAGATAACTAAGAATATTGGTAAATTTAATTTGATGTGCCCTTGCCATTCAATTTCAGTAGTTTGAAAGCCTCTACATCCAAAACAGAATAGCCAACAGATGTCAGCACTCCCAAATGTTATTTTGCAAACTGTAATCCTTGAAAGGAAACTTAGAGATTCTCTCGCCTGACCTACCCTCATTTTTCAAAGGACAGACCTGAGCAACCTAAATGAAGAGCCCTTCTCATCAATATTTTCATACTTTGCTATTATGCCTCTTAACATAACACGGTAAGGGTCAAGGAGCCCTGGTGGCACAGTGGTGAAAACAGCTGACTTTATGTCTCCTTTTCCTTATTGTCACATAATGCGATACCTTATGCAAAAGAGATACTCAGCATTTGCTGACTAAAGAATTGATCGAGCCATTTAATTGGGCTTTGTCTCATGCATCAGACCCTAATAGGCTGGCCTCCATATGGCCTTAATGAACCTATGGTCTTCAGAATATGCATTGATCAATCTCTCTTTGGCTACCCCTCTCACCAAGTATGCCCTCAAGCACCTGCTGGTCCAGCTTCAGTGTCCTACACGGTCTCCAGTACTTATGGATCACATTTTGCTAAAATGCAATCGGCCTAGTTATAAAACTTACATTTTAATTATAGACTTTCTTGTATTGATTATGACCTTTATGCAGTTTTATTACTTACTGCTACAATCATTTAAACCCCCAGAGGACAGCAACCAGTGACTCTATGTTCTAGGTATGAAAAGGCATATGACATGCTGAGGGTGTGAAGGTACTCCTCTCACTCTTGATATGTTGATCGAAAGGAGGAGAAATCATCTCCAAATCCCTTTGCAAACCTGTTCTCTAAAAATAGGCTGGAAGTCATTTCCATGTCATGAGAAATGCATCATAGAAAACAAAAGAGGGGGAAAGCATCTTTCGTTTGTTTGTTTGTTTGTTTATGGAGAGTCAGAAAGCCACATCAGCACAAATAAAATAGAACATTTCAACCATAAAGGGATTTTGTCAAAATTATTCATGGTGCTGGAACAAATATGTAAGCATATCTCTCTGTACCTCCACAAACACCAGTGGAAACTTTCAGGAGTGAGCATGTACACACTTGATCAAGGATGTCGAAGGATGTTTGAGCAAGTGGGGACATTTCATGAACACATAAGGTAGTTTAATAAAGTCCTGTGCGACAGAAAGCTTGTGGGCCACCACGACCTGTCTATGAACACCTAAGAGGGCTGGGACTGGGTGTGGGGCAGGAATTGGTGCAGGGTCTATAAAAAGTAAATTTGCCTAAAATCTGTGCTGAGAAGATGTACACATTAGTTTAATCCTCCTTACACCCTCTCACCACTGGCTTTAGGAAGCCCTTCAGGGAAACAAGCTTCTAGCTAAAGGGTGTTAGCACCACTGGGCAAAGTCCCCTCCCGAAGACTTTTGGGGAAACACCACCTGACAGACAGTCTCACAGCATCTCGTAGAAAGCTTAGAAAGCTCTTAGAAAGCACCTCCCCCACCCCAGACCCTCCCCAAGCCCACCAGCATCTGAAGAGAAGGTCCTATTGAAAATTTCGCTCTGAGAAGAAATCTACCAGGAAACCAGTATCAGAAGCCAATATAGCCTTGACCTTCCCATCCCTAATATTCATTCTTCCATATGAAGCAAGGAAACCAAAGATACTAGGTTTTGGTAGGACAGATTAGCAAAAGTAATAACATAAGCAAAGAAGGAAAAGACTCAGGTACTCTACATTCCAGGCCCATAAACAGGGGGATAAGGAAAAGGAAGGATCTGAGAACAATGAAGGGATTTTCTAAATTTAAAAAAATTCATGAAGTTTCTTCCGACTTATGGCCACTCGAGAGTGTCACAGGAGACCTGTGCCCCATAAAGCTAACAGTGGCTGATTTTTGCTTGTTTTACACCATTTTCCTACGTAAAACAAATAATCAAAATGCCACAGCTTAAAACAACTTTTACTACTTCACACTTTAGAAGGGCAGAAATCTAAGTGAGCTTAGCTAGGTTCGACATTCCATTTATTCCATTTCAGGAATAAGTTCAAGATACATTGGAAACATTAGCCCAAAATAAGACTCCAAGAATAGATGGAATGCAATTGAAATGCTTCAATCAATATTTCAGTGACTTATGGATGTCAGGAAGTTTGGAAGACTGCTGCTTGGCCAATGAACGATAAGAGATGCACACCTGTATCCATTTCAAAGAAAAGTGACCCAACAGAATGTTCCTCTTTTAGAACAATATCATTTTTTAAGGATGATTTTATTGGGACTCTTACAGCTCTTATAACATTCTATACACCAATTGTATCAAGCATATTTGTACATATGTTGCCATCATTCTTTTCTTTCTTTTTTTTTTTTTTTGCATCACTGCCCTGGTGGAAGTAGGAAGCCCAGCCTTGCTTCTGGAGAGCTGCTGCTGGATTTGAACCGCCAACCCTGTGTGCCGTAGTCTCGCACACAACCACTACGCCACCGGGCCTCAGCCCAGCCATCATTACTTTCTAAACATTTACATTTTATTTGAGCCCTTGGTATCAGCTCCTCTTTTTATCACCCTCCCCCCTCTCCCGTGATAAGTTATAAATTATTATTTTCATATCTTATACCAACCACTGTCTCCCTTTCCCCTCAGTTTCTTCCCCACTCCTCTACTTCCGCTCCCCTCCTGGTATCACTGCTCCAGTTTCTGTTCCTGAGGGGTTGATCTGACCTGGATTCCCTGTGTCCTGAGCTCTTCTCTGTACTGTGTGCATGCTCAGGCCTATAATGACTGATTTGGGGAAGGAGATTGACAAAACTTTGTTACAAGATGCCTCCGGATGACATCGAACCGCCAACCATTAGGTTAAAAACTAGTGTGTTGATTGTTAGCAACCACCCAGAGGTTTCAGATTAAAAATAGAAGTGCCAAAAAAAGATAAATAAATAAGAGGGAAATGGAGGTGTAGGAATATCCCAGAATGTAAAGAAAAAGATTAAGAGATACATATTGTAAAAGAAAGCCTAAGAGAAAAAGAGGCATGTTTCTAGATGACTCTTTCCAGAAAAAAAAAAAGGAAATTAAAACACTCGTTTCATTGGACCTCAATTTTAATTCAGTAAAATGAGAGCATGGGGTAGGTAAATCATCTGAAGTCTCACCAGTTGTAACATTTCTTACGATTGTGTAAGTCAGAGAGACAATCTTTCCTTAGTCTACCCATTTTTAATCAGCGACAGACGTGAAGCTAGACATCCACAAGATGGCAGTCAAAGTACGGGTCTTTAAAGAGTCTACTTTATTGCTTCTTAATTCTCCTAGTCCAGCTGGTCCTGATTGCACAACTTAAGGAGCCAAGGGAGAAACTTAAAAAAAGTTGGAAAAGGCCTTAAGTAGCACCCAAAGACCAGAGTCACCTCCCCCGGCAATTCCCCATCATTTACTGAACCTCCCATCACATGTAAATTGCACTGCCACAGGCCATCACAGTTACAGTGCCACAGTCTGGGGGTTAGCACAGTGCCACAGTAAAAGTCACGTCCTATTGCTCTGATGGTGAAGCTCAATTTGCTGCTCACTCATCTAAGGCTTCCAGCTATGTCTTTGATCACCAGCAACAGCCCTTCTTAGCACTTCCATTCCAGTATCCATCAGAATTCGATCCAAGAAAAACAGAATCCATCATATATATCCTCAGAGGTATAAGGGGACTTCAAAAAGTTGATGGAACTAAGTGATAAGGAGATCTTTATTATGTCTTAATCCTTTTATTGGGGCTCATACAGTTCTTATAACATTCTATACACCAATTGTACCAAGCATACTTGTACATGCATTGCCATCATCATTTTAAAAATATTTACTTTAAAATATATATATATATACATACATACATACATACATATATATTTCTATTGGAGCCCTTAGTGTCAGCTCCTCTCTTTATTCCCTCCCTCCCACTTTCCTGCTCTTATGACCCATTGATAATTTATAAATTATTATTATTTTCATATCTTATGTCAAGTATGGTCTCCCTTCACCAACATTTCTGTTGCTCATCCCTCATGGGGGCGGGGGGGGAGCATGTTATGGGTCTATCGGTCCCCTTTCTTTCTCTGCACCCCGCACCTACCCCCTACCGTCTGATAGAACTAATCTGATTTCTGTTCCTGGGGAGCTTATCTGAGCTAGATTGCTTGTGTCATAAGCTCTTATCTGTACCAGTGTACATGCTCCAGGCTTGCCAGAACTGAAAAGCAGGACTAGGGTCATGATGATGGGAGGTGAGGAAATTTTTGAAAAACTACAGGAGTATTGTGTGTTTTATCAATGCAACACTGAGCCCTGGTTGACTCATGCTTTCCTTGTGACCCTTCTGTAATGAGGTGTCCTATTCTCTATAGATGGGTTTTGAGTCTCTGCTTCCAGTCCCCATTCTCAACAGTATGTTTTGTTTGGTTTGATCGAGGGTTTTCTCCTGCTGTTACCTGATTCCATTGACACCTAATGACCCTTTAAGACCTCAGGTGCTATATCTTTTGATAGCTGGGCACCATCGCTTTCTTCACCACATTTGTTTATGCATCCATTTGTCTTCAGTGAGCATGTCTGGAAGGTCAGCATAACAGTATGCCAGGTTTTTAGAAAAAGTGTTCTTGCATTGAGGGAGGGTTTGAGCAGAGCCCCAAAGTCCATCTACATCCTCAGTGTAGTGCCATATAATATATGTACATAGGCCAATATCTATATTTTATTAACATAAAATTTTTATTTACATAAGTGCATACCTATTTATGCCCCTGCCCATAGTTTTGCTTCCTAGATCTTTCCTCTGTTTCTTTTTAACTTCCTCCTTCTCCACTATCATGCTTGCCCTTTTTCTGACTCTCAGTAATTCCTGTCAGTTAGAATCCTTTTGTTCCAGCACCACTGGAATCTCTATGTCCTTCTCATTGTCGCTTTTAATTCTCTAGTTTACGCTCAGTCTATGGCATTGTTTGCTCACCCACTGCTCCATTTCCCCATCTCCTCCTACCCCAAGTCTCTTCGGAACCATCAGTCCCATTGCATTCTTTTTGGACTTGCTTCCATTGCGTAGCTAACATAGGTATGCAAAACAACAAAAACAAAGACAAGACAAAACTAAAAGAAAGTAAGAAGAGGAAAAAAAACAAGAACAGCAACAAAATATGCCAAAACACTTGAAAAAAGCATACATACTTCCAAGTCTGTCCTCTGACCTTTATGTTTTTCTTCTCAACAGTTTTTGGGCATTCTGGGACTGCTTTTCCTAACCTGAAGTCTTTATTGGAGGCTTCTCAGAGGGTTTGTGACTGCTTTGCTTCCATTACTGGTCTATCAGTCTCCCTTCTTGGTTAACTCCACTGTGGGGGTGGTCAGACAGGACTCACTCCCACCATGTGTCCTCAGTCGAAGTATGCTCCAGCGAGGGGACATCATGTCTTGAACTATTGTCAGTCCTACAGTCCTCTCTGTGTCTTATCAGCTCCATGCGAGGATATCGCCTTCAGGGCTTGGTGTGCCACTATGGGGTCTACTCCTTCATTCTCTCTTTGTCCGCCTTGGTTTGCTTCTCTAGGACATGGCAGCCTGATCCCTCTCTCCAAACTTTGTCTTCTAGCACATATTCCTTGGAGGTGGTGGGGGTCATTTTGACTGATTGGGGTGCACTCACACTCCCATGTCAGGGGAAACATAAACAGTACCCTTCCCTGAGCAGATCCCTTCCCTATTCCCCCCAGTGCCATTGTCTCTTCTCTCTTTTCACCCCCTTTCCCTTCTTTGTGTTGAAATGATATGCACATCCTTTAGTTTGCTCTGCCCCCCCGTACCCCCAACCCCCCTGATTGCCTGTACCCCAGTCCATAAAGTGTGGAGGCTTTTCTTCTATACCTACTGTGCTGATTATGCTTATCTCAGGTGGGCTCATGTTGTACTTGCCCTTTTGTGATTGGCTAACTTCACTTAGCATAATTTCCTCCCAACTCTTCTCATACATGAAAGTATGTGAAGCATGCCATCATCAGTGCTCTATAGTGATGCACAGTACTCCATTGTGTATATGGGCAAGAGTTTTCTGATCCCCTCATCTATCAATGAAGATTTAGGTTTCCAATTGTTTTTGATTGAGCTGCACTGGAGTGCAGACTACTGGTTTTGGTCTATTTCTTACCTCTTTGGGATATATGCTCAGTAGAGGGATTAGTAGATTGTAAAGTAACTCAATTTCTGTTTGCTTTAAATATGGTCAGATGACTTTCTACAGTGGCTGCATGTATCTACATAACCACCAGTAGGAGAAGAGACTACTTATCTTGCTACATCCCCTCCAACAATTGCTGCTCTCTGATTTTCTGATTTGAGCTATCAAGGGTGTTATGTGGTTATCTCATAGTTGTTTTAGTTTGCATTTCTCTGGTGGCTAATGATTGGGAACATTTTTTCATATGTGAATTGGCCTTTCAGTCTCCTCCCTAGTGAAGCTTCTATTCAGAACTTCCTTCTATTCAGGACAACCTTCCTCAGGAGATTGATTGTTTTCTTCTTTTTACAGGCCAGGAGGGTATTATAGATTTTAGTAATACATTGTGTGTTTGTTGTGTCATTGCTAAAAATTGTCTCCAAGTCTATAGATTCTCTTGTTACGCTCTTGTGGAAGTCTTTTGATGCACACAGGTGTTCTATCTTTAGTATATCCTATTTATCAAATTCAGGTGATGAAAGGATATTGTTTCATTTTTCTAAGGTGGATATCCATTGTTTCCAGCACCACATGTAAAAGAGAACATCCACCTCTATTTAATGCTTTAGGGGCCCTTGTCAAAGATCGGTTGTCTCTGTGCTGTTGATTTTATTTCTGAGTTTCCTTTTCCATTGGTCTGTGTATCTGTCATTAAAACAGCACCGTGCTGTTTTAACCACTGTGGCGGTATAATAGATGCTAAAGTCAATTAAGGTGAGCCCTCCGACTCTGTCCTTCTTGAGGAGTACTCTGCTAATTCTGGGCTTCCTCCCTCTCCATATGAAATTGGTACTGTTTTCTAATTCTTTGAAGAAGATTGTTGGTATTTGGATTGGAATAGCATTACACTTATATAATGCCTTTGGTAAGATTGACATCTCTACTATATTGTCTCCTCCTATTTTGGGGTATTGGATGGTCTTCCATTTGTGGAAGTTGCTTTTGGTTTCCTGTAGTGGGGGTTCTGTAGTCTTCCTTGTACAAGTCTGTATTTTAGTTAGATATATCCTTAGATAGTTCAGTTTGTTCTTGGTTATTGGGAAAGATACTGACTTCTTGGACAGAGTTAAGAAGGGTTATGAAAGGAGGAGAAGCAGGATAAGTGACATTACATGGTGGGAATTTCAATCAATGAGATGAACGATAATGCGTATGAATTATTGAATGAAAAATTGATCTGGTGTGTAAATCTTCACCCAATTCAAAAATGGAAAGAAAGCTACTGCCTTACTGATCTCCTCTACCGTGGTCTCACCTGATGTTTATAGCAGACCAGCAAACTTCTATTTGTTGATCTTGTATTCCACCACTCTTCTGTATTACACTTGTGCTGCTGCTATTTCTGTTGTGGAGCTTTGGGAGTTTTCAATGTGTAGAATCATGTCCTTTGCAAATAGCAATAGTTTCACCCCTCTCCCAGACAGATCAATTTACTGTCCTTCTGCTGCCATATGTTGTTAGCTAGGTCCTCCAGTATGATGTTAAAAAGAAGGGGAGACAAGGAGAATCGTTATCTTGTTCCCTTTTCAGTGGTATTATTTTAGTCTTTTTTTTCCTTTGAATGTGACTTGGCTATTGATTTTTCATAAATAGTTTGTATTAACTTGAGCAATTTTCTTTCCATTCCTATCTTCTTGAGTGTCTTAATTAGGAATGAGTGTTGGATGTTGTCAAATGCTTTTTCTGCATTGTTTGATATTATCATGTGATTCTTATCCTGTTACTTATCAATTTTGTGAGCAATATTGATGGACTTTTGAATGTTAAACCATTCCTATGTCTCTGGAATAAATCCCACCTAATCATGATGGATGATATATTTTTTGTACTTTTGTATCCTTCTCCCCCTCACAAAATACTTTTGTATTCTATTGGCAAATATTTTGTTAAGGATTTCTGCATCTATGTTCATTAGAGATATAGGCAGCTGTAGTTCTCAACTTCTGTGGGATTCTTGCTCTGTTTGAGAATCAAAGTTATATTGGCTTCATAGAATGAGTTTTGGAATTTGCTATCTTTTTCTATGATCTGGAATAATTTGTGGAGGAGCTCTTCCCTGAATGCTTGGTAGAATTCTCGGTGAAACCATATGGTCTGGAAGCTTTTTTTTCTGTTGGCAGTTTCTTGATAAATATATCTATTTCTTCTTTTGCTGTGTGTTTGTTGAGATTCTTGACTTCTATTTGGGATAATATAACATAGCTCTTCCAAGTATTTCTCCATGACTTCCACATTGTTGAATTCATTCAAATATAGACTTTCGATATATCGTACTTTGTGGTTATCCTTTTAATTTTATTGAGGTCTGCTCTGATTTCCCTGGTTTTATCCCTGTGGCAGTTATATAATCCTCTGTTAACTTGCAAAGGGGTGGAATCCAGCCCATCAATCAGATCACAGCTTGATGATCTTATGTGGAGGCAGAAGGTAGAGAAAGAGCTCCCTGGAGGCAAGACTCACACTCTCCCTGGGAACCATTCCTATTGACAAGCCATATATAGCTTCACTGAGGCAGCCAGAACCCTGAAGCTGGAAGAACCATGTGGAGACCCACATTAGCACTGAAAAGCTTCCACCACTTCTACATCTGCAAGACTTTCCACCAACTGGCCTATGATTTTCCTGCATTAGGCATCATTTCATGTGTTTAGTGAATCTGAAGAGGAACTTATAGACTGGCATCAGACATATGGGCTAGTGTCAGACTTATTGGCTTTATCTGGACTGGGCTGGAATGTTTTCTCAATATACAATTGCTGTTTTATATAATGCTCATTCTTGTACACATATGAGTGAATATGACTTAGTTTCTCTACCCCACCTGGATTAGTACATCCCTCATCTGGCTAATGATGTTTGCTTGTTAGGTTTCCCAGCAGTCTGTCGATTCTGCTGATCCATTCAAATAACCAGCTTTAGGATGCATTGATTTTTTTTTTGCATTGTTCTTTTGTCTTCTCATTCATTTAACTCTGCCCTGATTTTTATTATTTCTTTTGTTTTGCTGTGAGAGGTAATGTTTTGTTGACTATGTCCTATTTGCTGGGGGGTTTATGATAGCATATAAGTCATAAATCTCTCTTCCTTTTTTATATATGCACTTATCACTACCAAACTTCCCCTGATATCTATTTTTGCTGTATCCTATAAGGTTTTTTTTTTTCGTACATTGTATTTTCTAGCAGCTTCCTAATGTCCTCTCTTATCTGAATAAGTTCATGTTGCACAATGCTGTTATCATCCACCAGTTATTTGTCCTTGTTTATCTGGCCCTCCTTTTGTAGATCTCCAGCTGTAAGTGTGGTGGTCTGAGAGGGATGTCTCAGTAATCTGTGTGTTTGAATTTACACAGACTTGACTTGTTTCCCAGCATGTCGTCTGTCTTTGAAGATGAACCATACATATAAGAAAAAAATGTTATTTTTCTTTTTGCATTTGGATTGAGAGCTCTCTAAGTATCTATCAGGTCCAGTTGCCCAATTGAAGTGCTTCTTTCTGTAGTTTCCTTACTGAGCTTCTATACCAATGATAAAGTCACCCACTATGATTGTTGACTCCTTCATTTCTTTTCTCATCTCTTGAATGGTTTGATGAATTTCATAGGTCCCTCGTTAGACTCATATATATTTATTATGCTTTCTTGTTCCTGGTCTATTGACTCTTTGAGCTTTAAATTGTGCCCCTCCTGTCTCTTTTTATGGTTTGCACCTTCTGGTCAATTTGATCAAATTAGGAGTGCAATCCCTGTTTTTAAAAGCTGCCATTTACTGGTATATTTTCCACCAGCCTTTTTTATTCTTAGTATTTTTTTTCTTATCTTTTTCTTAGTCTATTTTTGTCAGCAAGCTTAAGCTGGGTCTCTTGCAGGTAACCGATTGATGGGCTATGTTTTCTGAGGCAGTCTGCTAACCTTTTCTCTAAATGAGCAAGTTCAGGCCATTGACATTCAGAGTTGTTATCACCATATGTGGATTGATTACTGTAATCTCTTACCTTTTGTGTTGGATGTTTTACTATCTCCCATCATCATAATGTGCTGGGCTGGGGGTGGGGCTTTATTCTTGCCTTTTTTTTCCCACTGAGGCAATGTTATCAGCTCATTATCTTCTGGATGGAGTTCATCTTCTTGCACTTGGTGGATGTTGGTCTTCTGATGACAGTGAGTCAGCAAGGACTTTTCACAGATTTGGGCATCTTATTGTGTATTTTAAATTTTTTCCTTTCCCAGGGAGACTCTTCCCTCACTGTCTATCTTAATAGATAGTTTGTCAGGGTAGAGAATCCATAGATTGACATTGTTTTCCTCAGTTTTGGGCAGATATTATTACATTCTCTTCCTCTTTATGGTATCTGCTGGTAGGACTGAGCATATACTGACCTGCATACCATTGTACGTGGCTGCCTTTTTTTTTCTTTAGCTGCTCTTAATATTTTCTTCTTTTCCTCTAAGTGTGGTAATTTAGCTGTTATGTGTGTTGGTGATTCTTCCTGGGGTTTCATGTAATTGGTGTCCTCTCTCCTTCCTGGTTGAGAGTCTGATTCCCCTTCATTGAAGGGGAGAAGTTTTCTTCCTGAAATTCCCTATTTTAGCTCTTGACTTCTTCATTGTGTCTTGTTCTGCTATCTCAATTACTTGAGAGTATCATTCCTCTTCATAGGATCTTTCATCCATCTCAGATTTTCTTCTGCCTCCTTGGTTGTCTTGTCTGACCGCTTTCCCCTTTTGTTGAAGTCTGCCTGATTGTCCTCAAAATTGCTGGTTTGGTTCTCCACCTCTTCTACCTATTAGTGAGGTCTGTTATCTTGGGTTTTGCTTCTGTTACCACATCCCTTCACTCTTGTATTTTCCTTTGGTGCATGGGCTTCATTCCTTCTACCATGGACTTGATACCCTCTATTGTGGACTTCATCTCTACTGTTATTGTGTCCTTATTTTTCATCGCTTCCTTCATATCCTGTATTACTCTAAGTAGCATTCTGAAAACTTCCTTCTGTTGCAGATGGATGTCTGTTTCTTCATGAGTGTTGTTACGTTTAGGACTTCTTCCACTGTTGTGCCTTATTCTTGTTTTCTTGTTGAGGGTGTTTAGGTATGCTGCTGTCTGCATGTCAGCAGACATGTTCCCAGGAGACTTTGGGGCCCTATGTTCTTTCTCTGTGTGACTTGTAAAACTGGTTTCAAGGACTACCTGTGGTCTACTGTGGTGGTGGGTCAGTCTGCTGTATAGGCAAGGTACTGTGGAGGGTGTGCTGAGGTCAGCAACTGAAGGTATGTTACTGGACTGGGGTGGATCGAGCCTCCACATTGGGCAATAGCCTGATATGGACTCTCTGGCCACAATCTGCAGTCTTTGAGACTCTCAGTGGAGCCCAAAACTGGTAGAGGCAGCTTTTGACTTGGGCTGTGGCTTTCAATTGCTGACTTTTCCTCCTTTGTTATGCTAAAATCTGAGGCTGAGCTCTGGGGATTAAAGTTATGCCTGTCTTGTTATGTTAATATTTTGAAAATAAACCAGGATCAAGTTTCTGGCAGCTTACATTCAAAGTTACAAAAAGGAACAAAATCTGGAATTGAAAGCATTTAAAAATGATTTTGTTTTCTTTTTATAATGGGCTTTTTAATAAACTGCTCTCCAGAGAAGGAGGACCAGAGTAGCCAAGTGGTTTGGGGATCAACTGGATCTGAATTCTCCTCTGGCTGCATTCTTTTGTCCCTCCTGGATTTTTCCTATGCAACTATATCATTGATAAATATGTCAGGGGCTCCTCCATTGCTGAAAATTAGTGACTCTCTATCATCACCCATGCTACATGTGCAGAGTTGGAGAAAGGTGGGGAAGGGGATGTCCATTCCTGGATGGGAGGGAGGATGCAAAGCCTGAGAGTATAGGAGCAGGGTGAATAGCAGAAAGAGAAACTCTGGTGTGAGATCTTGAGACTAGTTCTTGGAGGATCTCCATGAGGACAGGATGATGGCAATCTTAAGACATCCTTACATTAATAATACCTTCTTGTTTTTTGATTAGATGTCATTTCAACTTGTTTGACAATATAAAGCCCAAAAGCCCAAGTGCCATGGAGACAGTTTGAATCATAATCATCTTGTAGAGGGTGTCATAATCTGTAAATCTTCATGGGAGCCTTTCTTCCACATGGGACAATATAGAAATAATCGATCAAGCTTGTACTTTGCATATCTGGAATCACCAAAAAATCAAATGAAAAATTATTTAAATTATTTAAGATTTCATTACGTGAGCTAGGTTTACAGCTAATATTAGATAGATGCCAACAGTTTTACCATATGCAAATACTAACCAATTATTTATATGGGAAGAGGTTTCAAAAAGTTTGTAGGAAATTTGTGCTAAAAGATAATAGAATTTTTCCATGAATTTTTTGAAGCCCCCCCCCTCCCGTGGCTTGTAAGAGAAATTAATTAATAAAAGATGAACACACACAAAAAAAAGTGAACACAATTTCCCTGCCAAATGTTAAAACTCTCCTAAGGTATTCCTTAAGAGCACTTGAAAGGTATATACCAGAGAGTACCCAACCCCACACAAAAACCAAATTTTTTTTCAAGGCTATGTTCTCAATTTTTTTTGACAAAATAACATTTTCACTTTCAAAGTACTCTCCATTTGACTTAATACATTTGTCAAATTTACAATTCCATTTCTGGAGACATTTGTCAAACTCATCTGTTTAGCTGGCTGGCAGCTCCTGCTTCATTTTTTTCACCATCTCTTCTGCATCACCCAATCACTGCCTTTCATGTCCCTCTCCATTCGCAGAAACAAAAAGAAGTCATTCGGTGTGAGAGCAGATGGGTAAGGTGCATGGGACAAGAGAGGCATACTGGTTTTGTGCCCCAAAATGGCAGACTGAGATGGCTACATGATTAAGGTGCATTGTTATGCTGGCAAAACCAGTCCCCTGTCTGGCACAAATGAAGCCTTTTTTGCTGCAAACTGTTGCACCATTTTTTCAGAACCTCTAAATAGAAAGCTTGAGTAACAGACTGGCTCGGTGGAATAATACAAATGCACTAGAGTCAACATATTTATCTGTTCAGGACCTCCAGACAAGATTTGTCATCAATCGTCATTTCTCCTTATGTGAAATGAGAAGACCAACCATACACATGAGGTTTTTCCCAAAGCACTGTCCTTGTATGCTGTGTTCAACATCACAGCAGTTTCTGTGGTGTTTTTTCTGAGCAGAACACACAGCTGCACATTATTCTCTGAATCAGCCATCACAAAAAAACAAGGCTTGAACAAAACTCATCCTCCATTGTCATGTCATTAAGCAAAACTGCTTTAAGAACAATTTCACTGTAACCAGAGAGAACCTTCCCAGGCAACAACAATGGGTATACTGCCATATTTGGGGGGCCATAAGACGCATCTGACCATAAGACACACCCAGTTTTTAGAGCAAGGAAACAAGAAAAAAAATATTCTGAACCAAATAATACAGTATACTAAAAATTCTGGGGTATCACACCTTCAGATCAGAAGATGCACCTCATTCCGCCCCCCCCCCCACACACACACACACTTTTTAGTGAGTGGGGGGGGAGTGCATCTTATGGTCCGAAAAATATGCAACTCAGAGCAAGTTGCGTGATGCTCACCTATCAGGAAAATGCATACTACAGAAGCTCCGCTCAATACAGACCCTACCATGATGCACCAAACTATGAGACCAGCATGGCCACTTGGAAGGGTGCATGAAGAGAGAGAGCTGCAGGGCTGGAACCAGAGCCAAACTGACCCGGCCCTGGAAGTGGGTGTGGAGGAGAGCAGAATTAAACCTATAGGTTATGGAGAGGGGTCAGCATGTCACAACCACATGGCCGGAAGGGAGGAAGGGAAAGATAGTTGGAATGGTCCCCACACTGGCCCACCAGTCTCAGAGGATGCCGTCCCTTTGGGGAGCTAATGGGACACAGAGGGGACTGGGCAACCGACAACACATACCGACAACCGATAGCACGTGCCATGCTATCCCCTTATTGGAGCAGACAGCAACATTTCTGGGGTCACGTGGTGGGGAAGCAGAGCAGTCTGAACCCCCCAGAGCACAGTGAATCAAGAAGGAACCATACCTGAATGAAAAATCTGAAAGGGAAAACAATGGGATCATCAGTTCTGGGGGGACATGGGAGCAGGGGAGGTGTGAGAAAGGAAGTGGTGTTACCAAACTCAGAGACAAGAGAACAAGTCATCCAAAATCAGTGGTGAGGAGAGTATAAGAGGCTTGGAAGGGATTTAGCGAGGGCAATGTTACTGAGAAGAAATAATGAAACCCATATGAAGGCTGAGCATGATAATGGGACAAGAATAAAGTAAAAGGAAATAGAAAAAGAACTAGGAGGTAAAGGGCATTTATAGAGGTCTAAATACATGTATGTACATGTGTAAACATACTTATTTATGATGATGGGGAAATAGATCTATGTGCATATATTTATTGGTTTAGAAGATGAGCATTGCACGTCCACTCAAACACTCTCTCAATGCAAGAACACTTTGTTCTATTAAACTGGTCTTCCATGATGCTAACCTTCCCAACACAATCGTTGAAGACAAATGGGTACATAAACAAATGTGTTGGAAAAAGCTCATGGTGTCCAACTATCAAAAGATACAACATCTGGGGTCTTAAAAGCTTAAGGTAAGCAAGTGGCCATTTAGCTCAGAAGCAACAAAGGCCACATGGAAGAATCGCAGCAGTCTGTGTGATCATGAGGTGTTGAAGGGATGAGGTATCAAGGAACAAAAAAGCCATATCATTGTGAGTGAGGGGGAGTGCAGCTGGGGACCCAAAGTCCATCTGTGGGCAAGTAGACATCCCCTTACAGAAGGGTCACAGGGAGGGATGAATTAGTCAGGGTGTAATGTAGCAAGGATGAAACATACAACTTTCCTCTCATTCTTCAATGCTTCTTCTCCCCCTCCCCCCCAACTACCTTACAATAGGTCCCAATTCTACCTTCCAAATCCACCTAGACAATAGGTTGCAAACAGAAACAGATAGAAACTGGAAACAAAGGAAATCCAGGACAGATGCCTCCCTTGGGACCAGTAGTGAGAGTGGAAATACTGGGAGGGTCAGGGGATGGTGGGGTAGAAAGGGGGGAACTGAATATGAGGATCTACATATAACCCCCTTCTGGGGCATGGACCAACAGAAAAGTGGGTGAAGGGAGACATCAGGCAGTGTAAGATATGACAAAACAATAATAATTTATAAATTATTAAGAATTCATTAGGGAGAGTGAGGCAGGGAGGGAGGGGGGAAATGAGGAAGTGATACCAAGTGCTCAAGGAGAAAGCAAATGTTTTAAGAATGATGATGGCAACAAATGTACAAATGTGCTTGACACAATGGATGGATGGATGGATGGCGATAAGCATTGTATAAGGCCCCAGTAAAATGATTTCAAAAAACAACAAAAACCAACCCCCCCCTCCCCAGCGTAACTTTTTCCCATTGCCTTTTTTTCAGTGTGCAGGAGATGTCCCCTTGTAAGAATGGATTTGGGCTTTCACTTAATTATAGGCGCAATCTAAGAACAATCAGTTCTTATAAGACGGCAATACTTGAGACTAACCTTCATGAAGACATCACTTCAAATAGGAGTGTTAAAGAAAAATCTGGGGAAGAAACCTGATGGTGCCTTGCTATTGGAAAGAATAGTGTCTTAAAACAAGCAGTCATCTGAGTCATCACCTAAGTCACATGGAAGAAGCCCACCAGCCTGTGTGAACCAAGGATTGTAAATAAAATAATCTAAATCTTTTTAAAAAATAATCTATATCTGAAGAAGTGAATTATATCAGAGCTTAAATCATGAACACCTAACTTGCAGAAGGTTATGGATGGCAGTGAAAGCTCTGATTCCATTTGCAGGTCACCATGTGGACTGAGCCTCTAGAGAATCTCCTCTGACCGAAGTTAAGAGATATGAATAGCCTTTCTATCAGAGAGAATTGAACAGTCAATTATGGCAGATGCCATTAGGTTAAAATGTCATTGACCTTGTCATTTGATCTTTTTTACCTATTTTAAAGTTTTTCCAGTTTTCAATATTTTCTGCATATTTTAAATTGAGGTTTTCTTCTGTGTCTAGTTATTATTGTGAGTTTCATTTTTCTGGTTCTTTGCTCCCTGTTTGTGTTTTGTATGATTCTCTGAATATAAAATCCAGGATAGGTAAATCTATAGCAACAATACCTGTATTAATAATTACAGGATTTCTGTAAGTCAGAGTGGACTTCATAGCAGTGAGTTTTGGAGAGACATGACAATGGAGGGTGGGAAACTTGCACAACTAGCATGAATGCAAAGAAAATATGTTCTGACAATGATTGTGGTGACAATGCCATATTTTTTAATGGCAGCATGATTGAATTGCATGATATGCAAGTTATATGCCAATAAAATCATTTAATAATACACTAATCATGTTAAAAAGTAAAAAGAAAATGCCACTTAGGAGACTAAGATGTCTTTGAACCAAGCTATGCTATTTCCAATAGCCTAATGTGCATTTGAAAGCTGAGTAATGACTAACAACACCCAAAAGAAGCATGAATGTCATTGAATTGCAGTGTGAGTGAAGAATATTGATGATGCCAGGCACCAATAGAAGTATAGCCAGAATGTTCCCTAGAAGCAAGGATGGTAACTTATCATGTATGTAAGACATTTGGGGAGTAAGGACAAATCCCAGGTAAAGGACAACATGCTTGGTTAAGAGATAAAACAAAAAGAGGAAGACCCTCAAGGGTTGATACAGTGACTTTTGCAATGAGCTCAAGGACTGTCACGATGGCGAAGTCCCAGTCAATGTTCTGTTCTGTTCTGTCACCCATTTGTTGGCATTAAACAACCTGTTCCGTGCTTATGCCTATTTGATTCATGGACTACCTTTTTATAATCAAGCTGGAGGACGGCTTAAAAAGACCAAGCACTGGGAACAAATAAGAACTTGCAAAGCTAAATAGATTTGTATTTCTTTTTTAAGCAGAAACTTTTAGTATTGCCAGCAAATATAAAATGAATATAATGTGACAGGACAACAGGCTTTTACACATTGATATTTGATACCTGACCATATTTTCAGTCAACATATTGCCTTTTCTCCAGATTAAAAGTAATAGTATGTTGATTTCTATAACAAGGGTTTTTATTTCACCCTCCATACAAAAAAAATCTAATAATGTCCAATGGGTCACAACCATGCAATAGATAAAGGGAAAGAAACCACATTGAACAGTTGCTAACTAGGAAGAGGTGCAGATAGAGCAGTTTTATGGAATGTATTTTTATCACCTGAGGTATTTGTGGGATTTGTTATCATTACCATAAGAGCTTGACCTATCTCATGAATGCTACTTACTGTACAATTTAGACAAAATGCCATAAAACCCAGCCTTGGGTCATGTATTTCAAGAAAGCAAAACAAAGTAAAATGAAGAGTGGGGAATCATAACTATCTTTACAAGGAATTTTTCCCCTAAAGCTAAACTGTGTAAATTGGGAGTCCATCAGTCTGCTTACTGAAGTGTTATGAATAATTTAAAACTTACTTGAGAGCATGTTCAAGGAAGGGGCTCAAAATTTTGTGGGAAAATGGAATTTTTTAATCCCCTCATATAATTTATTCAGGAAAAGAAACATTTACATTTCTAGCCTAAGCAGCCTTAAGCAGGCATTTGGGTCATTCTATTTTTAATGAAAAGTCAGTTATGCAAGAGATTTCTGGTATTAAGCCAGATACTTTGTGATGGGTGGATTAGGTCAAACTAATGTCTTCTGAATGACTTGTGAATAAGCATTTGCTGATTATAAGCATTGATGAAAGGAGAGAATGTGCCATGCTGCCACACAGGCCTGGTCCAGACAGGCCACACTGGACAGTCCAGCTCTGTCTGTGACTGAACTCAGCCATCTTGGTGATGTGGGCTTATTTCCTGTGGCTTGGAACAGTAAAATGAAAGCATTGATGTGTGTGTGTGTGTGTGTGTGTGTGTGTGTGAAAGACACCCAGTGAGAGTCATTTTGGTTAGTCAGTTACTTGGCAGCTTCCCAATATATAATCTGCAATAGTGACTTGACTAAGTCAGCAAAAATCCTAACCATGAAACTAATGGATCAGTCCGTAAGGTAAGTGTAGTATTTCACTTGCCTTGTTTTTTCTTTTTGAATGAGAAAAAGAGATCCTGATTCTACTATGATTAAAAAAAAAAAAACAGATAGAGAATTTTTGGTTTAACAAGAAGCCACTCAAGAATTAAAATAGTTATCTTAAGAAAATGTTTTAGTAGAATGGGTTTGTCTTCCAAGTAGGAGTAGTCCTTCATTACAGCAGTGGCAGAACTATACATTTGCTTATCTTATTGGGCTTGAAGAAATGTAAAAAGGAAGTCCTTTAAGAATTATCCAGAAGCTGGAAATTCGAGCTTCTTGGCTCTGGATGTCTCCTCCTAAAGCAACACCTCATTTGTGTTTGAAATGCTTTCAGATTTACTGCTTGGCCTTTATCATTTTATACTGAAATGAACCAGAAGAGGGGATGGAACAAATATGATGTCACTGCTGATGCCAGATAGATTTGGGCAGAAAGCAAAGAAGACCCCAAAGTTAATTACTTGTGTTTTCCTGCCTGTATCAAGGCATTTGACTGTGTGAATTATAACAAACCTTGAGAAGAATATGGGAATTCCAGAACACTTCAGTGTGCTCATGCAAAACTTGTTCATGGGTCAAGAGGCATTTGTGCTAATGGAATAAGGGAATATTTCATGATTTAAAATCAGGAAAGGTGTGTGACGGGGTTGTGTCCTCTCCACGTGGCTTCTCCAGCTTCAGAGGCCTGGTTCCATCAGGATAAGGCCGGGTGGCTTCTCTTCCAGCTCCTTCAGCTCCTCGACGATGCTGCCATCTTGTCTTGGCCATGGTTTGTCATTTCGGAGACTGCCTCCCATCAACTGGGGAGATGGCCTCTCAACTCCATGAGGGAAATATTGCGAGATTTCCCAGGAGTCTCGGGAGAAAGTCATGCCCACACAGAAGTCTCATTGGCTACTCAATGGCTATCTCCAGATTAATAGGCTAGACTTCACCCCTACATCTCATGAAATTGACATATCGAATACATGACTGCTACACCAGGTCTAGTTGATAAAAAAAAATGGTTAGATGGACTAAGCCTTTCTAATCCTGGTAATCAGACTGCAAGAATCTCATCATCACAGAACTATAACTAATGATAACTTGAGGTGATATGATAACTAATTAGAAATTTAGACAATCTAATGTAGATAACTGAAGGATCCAGAAGGTGAGATTTTGTTCCATATTATACAGCAATTCAATCACAGAACCAGGACTAGAACCCAGAACACTCCATTCTATCATCTGCCTCTCTTTTCCATTAGTTTACCCCATTTCTTTACCACACATTGCAAAACTGAAATGAAGAAATGAACAGTGAAGCACCCAAGTCAGAACGAGGTAGAATTTGAATTTTGCAATTGCTTTGGAAGAACTGGGGAAAGAGAGCTCTTTGTTCATTTCACTTGACACAACTCAGGGTGAAGCAAGTCATCATTTTGTTTGGAGGGTCCCACTATGGGTCTTCTGCTTCTGAGTCTAAACCTGCCAGTGCCTACCTCATTGCAATTCATGGTTTAAGATCATGTCTGTAGATGCACATAAATTCCATCGGTATTGGTACAGATAGCCAGGGACTTGGACCCTAAGCACTGGATGAAATCATTTTATTGAAAGGAGGCTGTGAAAGAGCTCTTTCCTGAATCAGGTCACTGAATAAAAGACTCACAATGTCCACCGTTTTGAGTTAAATCTTTCATTTCCCACCAATTTAGAACCACAAAATCGAACACTTCATGGGACTCCAGGGATAACCTCATTCAATAAAATTCAGACCCATAAAGTGTATGATTTACAAATTGACAGATCAGCCTCAGGCCTTCCTTGGTCATTGTGTGCTCTTTTGCATGCACTGTGTTGATTTTCAATTGGTTTTCAGAACAGGGAGTCTGGTGTTTACATAGAGCAATCAACACTACTTTATCATAAGATTGAAACCATGTTCCTTTATTAAATGAGAGGGAAAGGGAACAGCCTGAATATTATCTTGCAAGTTTACTACTACTTAGAATAAAGGCCAGCAAAAATAAAGTTGATGGACCTTACAAATAAGCAGAACATAGGAAATAGTGGTTGCTTCCACCCATTTGATCGGAAATGGTGCCAACATTTGAAATGCTCCAATAGAGGCGGGTTTTGCACACTGTTCTGAGCTGTACTGCAAGAGGGAATCTGATCCTAGGATTCTAAATAGTAGCTAGTGGGAAAGATTGTGTATGCCCAAAACCTTCTGGAACTGCTAAATTTTAAGATTCTAACAAATGAATAGGACAGAATTAATCAAAATTACTGCAGATGCTATTGAGAGTGGCAGAATCTCAGATGCCTCAGATAATCCCAAACTGAGCCAGCTCGTGCAATTCCAGGTGGCTGAAAGCTTCCCAGGGACAAATCACTGTGATATCTGCAAGAGAGGGGAGAAAACCATGTAAGGCAACGCATCCCCAGAAGAGCCTCGTCTGCTCAAGAAGGCATCCTTCGGGACTTACAGCTCTGTCCTGTTCCTTGCTCAATGACTGGTTGGTTATCTGCAAGGGTTGATGGTCCAGGAAAGAGCGAGTGATTGGTTCTTTCTTTTTCTGTGTGGTTCTGATCCCCCCAAGAACAGAGCTCCCCAGACTTACTCTATTGGTATCCATAAGCATCTTTTCTAGGGAGATGGTGTTTCTTTGTTCAATTGTTTCTCAGAACAGCTTTTGACAAGGACTATGCTGTGGGGCTACCGCTCATTGAGGATACAGTGTCTTCTCTTGCCAAAATAAAGCCCCTGAGAGGGAATTCTAGCTCAGTCAGGAGTTAAAGGAAAACTAGAAGCTACACACATTCAGATGATTTGCAAATCCATGTCTCCTAAGTTAGCCTCATGCCCAATCTAGATGGGTTCTTAAACTTCTTTGACTTGCTCAAAGTTGCTTTATATTTTGAAACATCAAAGCGAGTGGGAGTCCTACTGGTTTAGTGGTGACACGTTGAGCTGCTAACCACAAGTTCAGTGTTTTGAAACCACTGTTTCACAGGAAAAAAGGATGAGGCTTTGTACTAACCAGCTAGCCTTGGAAACCCCTGGAGTAGTTCTGCCCTGTCCTGGGGAGTCATTTTGGGTCAGAATCAACTTGAAAGCAGTAAAAGCGAGTGATATTAAAGTGGTAGTGCTGGCAGGTAAGCAACGGGCTGCTAGCAGAAGATCAGTGGCTAGCAAACCCATCGGTGTTTCTGTGGGAGAAAGTTGAGGCTTTCTGTTCCCATAAAGATTTAGAATCTTGTGATCCTCGTACAAGGTCAATGTGAGTCAGAATTGACAAGATGGCACTGGGCACATCAAAGTGCATACTTAAAGGCAATCTAAGGGCTTTATTTAGTTGAGCCCTTTTATGCTCATATTACTATCACCAAAGTACCAAGAATCTCTCTAACACCTAAGAATTTCAAACAAATCCACTGTCATTGTCATGTCCACACCAAATTACAGAGGTCATATAGAAGGGAGTAGACGGTAGAAAGATCTGTCTCCATGGATTTCCAAGCTTTACAGAAACAGATTGCCACATTTTTCTCCTGTAGAACAACCTTCCAGTTAGCAGGCAATTGCTTAAGCACTGCCGAACAGGCTCCACACAGAGGTGAAAGAATTAGCTAAAACTCCCTCCATTGTAGAGAAGGAACTAGAAACCAGGTCAAAAGGCCTCAACCCTTCCTTCAGTGGAAACCTCATCACTATTCCAAGTATGCTGGGAAAATTAACTTTGTCTTCCAAAGCTTAAAGTAAATTTACTGGTCTTGTCTATGCCTGGTCAAAATAGAGAAGCAGGTCATTTAGAAGACTACTAGCACGTGAGTTTAAAAGGGGGTTTGAAGCAAATTGAGGGCTTAGGAGTAGCATTTGGTTTGAAAATTCAAATGCACTGAAGATCTCCTGGTAAGAATGCTGATTATAGTGAGAGGCACCATGCTGGTGCCCTGGCCGCTTCTGAGTGCTAGGGGTTGTGTAAACAGGTGAAAAGAGGGCGATGTGTCAAGCATGTCTTGTCTGACAGTAGCAAAGGATGGCCCTCCAAAACCCATGGCTATTCCTAGTAGCTCACTCCTGTGGCCTTAAATTGCCCCCCTTTAGTACCCCTGTGTACCAGATGTCTCTGGTGGAAAAAAAAACAGAAATTGGATTAGACAGATTCTGAGAACCTTTCTATGCTAAAGACTCTCCCTGAAATGCCCTCCCAAAGTATTTAGCAAATCAAGACCAACTCTTTCCCTTTTGAGCCTCAATTCCTATAGGACAGGGTAGAACTCCCCTTGTGGGTTCCTGATACTGTGCCCCTTTCTGGGGCTAGAACGCCTCATCTTTCAGTATCTGGTGGTTTTGAACTACTGACCTTGGGCTTATCTGCCCAACTGGTAATCACTCTGGTACCAGGGGTCTATAACATCTTTGTTTTTAAGAGTCCGTTTTAAAGAGTCTTGGAGTGTAGACACACACTTAGTTAAGAGGTTAAATTGGACCCTGGCATTCTTATATTCTCAAAGAATCTGCTTCATTAAATTCCCTTTTCACTTCCAAATGACATTTGAGCCTCAAATTATTTTAAAAAGGCAGACTTCCTCAGAAAAAAAAGTCCTCCCTTAAATCCTTGGGTGACTCACCTGTTCCCAGCCCCTCCATGCCTGGAATGTCATCTCCAAACCTGTGAAAAATGAAGAAAGAAAGAGAGAGAGAGGAGAGAGGAGAGAGAGAGAGAGAGATTCAGTTAAAGTTAAGGGAAATTAGCTGAGAACAAAACACAAAGGACAGGAAAAAAAACATAAAGAACCCTGGATGGATTCATTTGGTGGGTTTTCTGATTAAGGATGAGGAAGAAGAATGGGTTTGAGTTTTCATATTGCTCTAACTCTCATGCTTTGCATTGTACATTGGGTTGTGGCAAAGATAATGGCCTCCAGGAAGTTTTAACACAAGTGCTTCAATGGAATGGTCTTTGTCTTCCGTCAGACAAGAAGCATGATTAACTGAATAAGTTAGTCAATCTGCATTATTTAAAATAGATATTAGAATGAGGGAGTAATATGGAAAGCATTAAATAATTAATGAATCGATTGACTCACTTATCCAAAAGCATTTACTGAACACCTACTATGTTCCAGGCATTATGTTTGGCACAGGTCCTTGTAGAAAGGACCACAAGGAATACGCACTAACAGGAATGGTCAAGAAAGACTGGTAGGCCAGGTCTCAGGCTGTGAAGGACATTAGATGCCATGTTCCGTCTGACCATAGACCATGGAGCTGAGACAAGATGCAGCAGAGACCGAGCTAGAGAGGAAAGTAGAGGGCAAGGTGGATGATTGAAGGTTTGTGGAATGTTGTGAGTGATCATTTTTTTCAAACCCTCAGAGTCCTGTTGTCGAGCTGGAGGGTGGACACTAGAAAGTCTCCCTTACCCTTTCACCCCTTTCTTAGGAGGTTTGCTCTTGAATTGGCGAGTCTGTCTCTGCTTGAACTTTGGGGGGCCCTTGCGTGGGGTGGCAGAACCCTGGCTTGAAACTGGCGGAGCTAAAGAGGTGGTGTCACTCATTCTGGCCCTCCTGGGTGGCTGGCCTTTTTACTCCACAGACCTACGGTGGCAAATGAGAGAAAACGAAGAGATTTGTTAAGGACAAGGGACCATTATATACTAGAAGGGCACTGTCAACCAAAAAAGAGAAGTACTTTGCTAGGAAAGCTTGGTATTTTTATTGACACAAAAAGAGAGAAGTTATTTTTAGGGAAATGTTTAAGGGGAAATATGTTATAAGTCAATAGTGGCTCTCAGCACAAAACAAACAAATTCATTGCCATCAATGTGATGCCAAGTTACCATGACCCTAGAGGGCAGGGTAGAATTTTCCCTGTGAGTTTCTGAGAATGTAGCTCTTTGTAGTGGCAGAAAGCCTTGTTTTTCTCTCAGTACTGCTGGCAGATTTGAACTTCTAACCTTGCAGTAAGCAATCCAACTCATAGCCCCAATGGGTTCCTGGACACTCGGTATAGTGGAGTGTGAACTGACAACCTACGAATTCATGAAAACTTTTAAAAAATTGAGGTGGAATGATTGCTTCAATAAACCTTTCACTAACTTTCTATGTACATTTATTTTCATAATGTACTTCCCCTCTTGATCACCGGTTTCCTCATCTGTGGCCGCTCTCAAGCATCCGTGAGGAGCCCTGGTGGCACAGTGGCTTCATGCTGGGCAGAAAACAGCAAGCTCAGCAGCTTGAAACCACCAGCAGTTCCCAGACGGAGAGAGAAGACGTTAGACTTCAGTAAAGAGTTACAGTCTTGGAATCTTCAGGGCAGTTCTGTCCTGTCCTTTAGGGTCACTATGGCTCAGAATTGACCCATTGGCAGGGAGTTTGGTTTGGTTTTATATGTCCTTAACTAGTTGCTGTCATTTCAACTCCAGACAGAGTGATCCTTAGAGTTTTCAATAGCTGGTTGTTCAGAGGTAAGCCTCTCAGCTCCTCTTCCAAATTGCCTCTGGGTAGACTTGAACTTCCAACCCTTTGATTAGCAGCTGAGCATATTAACCATTTGCACCACCCAGGGACTTTGATATGTCCTTTAAGTTTTATATAGTCTTCCATCCAGCTGCAAAAGAACCTAATTCTAAAGGCTTTTTGAACACTTTTTGTTTTTATTGTGAATTGGGAAAAGGGTTACAGTTTGGATCATCAATTTTGTATTCAATAGTTTAAATTACTAATCAGCACCTCTTAAAATGTACCTTCCCTTGATCCTTGATGACTCATTTCCCTCTTCTGAGTTACCCAACAAGTTAATTCATTACACCAAAGTTAGCATCCATCTCCTGTCTAATTTGTTCCTTTCCCTTCCTTCCTTTGCCCCCTCACCCTTGGATATTCAGTACATTCTATAGGTTCAGTACTTTATTTTAAAAGCATTGCTGTCAGTTCAATTTCAACTCATAGATCCCCTGTAGGGAAGAATAGAACTAATTTTCTATAGTGTTCCCAAGGATAAGTTCCATAGAAAAACAGACTGCCACATCCTTCTACTTCAGGGCTACTGGTGAGTTTGAACGATTGACCTTTTGCATTGCCATCATGGACTCAACCACTGTGTCACCAATTCTTTATGAACATTGTTTCACTTCATCATCATATAACCAGTAAACTTCTTTCTGAGGTCTTAAGCATGACAGTGCAATAGTCGGAACAAGGAAAGCTCTGAAACCAGATACCAACACACATGAATACATTCAATATTCAAGACACACACATTCAAAAGGGACGGCCAAAGCAGGATGATTAAAGATCAAGTTTGCATTTTAGCAACCCACACATGAGTTTCTTTAGCCTCACATTTCCTAGAATTTTCCATTATTTTCTCTTGTCCAGATTATTCAGTGTCTTCTGCCCATAATTTCAACCTGGTTGCAAAATGTGCAGTGCCATTTTTCAAATACAACTCCAAGAGAATTATTTTTAAATATATTTTAAATGAATGTGATAATATAGCAATTAGTAGTTTTTGCTTACTCCTTTTTAATCACTGAAAATACTTACTCAGGGAAGGAAGATTCTGAAAAGTCCAAAGATAATCCCTCCCATAATCTGCTTTGTGGTAGCTTTGTTTGTGTTGGTTTCCTTATTTCACCTACTATAGATTTATACAAATATTCTTAGCTTTAATCTTCACTGATAATTTTTGACCTCTGCTAACAGGCTCTCTTTTTCCTACCACACTGCAAGTTCCTCAATTCTCATGGGTGTGACTTAAAAATCATCAACATTTTGTTCTTTCAAAATCAGGTTTAAATTGCTAAGTCTTCAACAATAACAAATTTCCTGTATTTTTTTTCTCTAACTACTATTATCATTCTCTCCTGCCAGTACTCTCTTTTTCAAGAAAAGATACCTACTAATATGTCAGCTGGGACCAGACCTGGCCAAGGTCCTCAGAAGAACTCATCCTGTCGAGCTCCTCTTTTCCCACTGCAATACGCCTCACAAGCCCACGTGTTCTCTTTCTACTTGTTTTGTTAGTTTCTGAATCCCTGAACCTAAAATAACACACAGAACATGAAAAAAAAATCAAACCCATTGCCATCAAGTCAGTTACAACCCATTGTGGACCTCATCTGGGGGTCAAGGTTTCTAAGACTGTAACTCTTTAATGGAGCAGAAGTCTCCATCTTTCTCTCATAGAACCACTGCTGTTTGAACCACCAACTTTGTGGTAGCAGCTCAATGCCTCTCCCACAGTACTGCAAGGCCCCTGAGGACTTGATACATAACATATGTATTTGTTGACTGTTAAAAATGGACAAACAGGTGAATAAATAGAAATCATATCCCAAAACTTGAACCTTTGGATCCTGGCCTGGTGCCCTCTCTATCAAAGCGACAGAGAAGCAGCTGGTCTTCACCTCACAAAGTCCTCAGTGGCTTTAGGTAATGAGCCACCAGATCCTCTGCTCATTGAATCCAGTTCTTGTTGTCCTGGCCCCCTCTCCAACCCTGATCAACAGGCAAGGTTTGTGTCTGCTCCCCAGTGTGGTTGGGACTGTGTGGATATGTGAGGGAAAGTCAATAGCCACATGATGCCACCATGTACTACCACTAACTGATGCACCTCAGCTCTGCCAGAGCCACAGGCAAAGGGTAGAGAATTTCTCTCAGATCCAATTTTTCAACTACCTAGTCCTGTCAAAATATCAGTAATAAGAAACCACAAACTTTTCCTTTTTTCTGGAGAGCTTGGGTTAGTATTCCCAGATTTGGCACCTAAGCATAACTAGCTACATATGAATTTCAGATGAAAATAAACATTTTCCCACTAAACAACAAATAAAATGTAATATAGCACATGTATAGAGATATACTACATAATGTATCTATCTGATATTCAAATTTAACAGGGTCTCTCCTATTTCACTTGCCAGCCTAAGTTAGGATCTTGCTATGCTTGGTCTACAACTACATAATAGGTATCAAAATTTGACCTTAGTCAATCAAATTACTTTGTGGGGACAAGCCATTGTAACAAGTGTGCTCCTCAGAATGGGATAGACTTGCTTTCAAACTCTTACTTTCCCACATTGGTTAAGTCAGTGGTTCTCATTCTTTCTAATGCTGTCACCTTTTAAGAGAGCTCTTCATGTGGTGGTGACACCCCTCCCCAACCATAAAATTATTTTTATTGCTACGTCATCCCTGTTATTTTGCTACCTGTGACACCTGTGAAAGGGTCATTGGACCCCCAAAGGGATCACAACCCACAGGTTAAGAACCACTGGGCTAGGTGACCTTTCTCAAATTGCTTAACCTCCCTGGTCCTTATTTCACTTATAAAATGAATTTAATAACACCACCCTTTTATGACTGAGGAAGATTAAATGAGATGACATACATAAATACAGTATCTGGTGCAAAGTGATTTCAAGAGCAGTAGCTGTGTCCTAGATCTTCTGGAAGTCCGGGAAGGCAAGTGACCAAGTCTTTAGCTGAGACACATGTTTGCCTGCTGCCATCCTCCTTCCTTCTGGGCAAACTGCTGGAGAACCTTTGCTGTGAGTGAGGGACATTACTGTCGTAAAGACAGATAGGTTTCTCTGCTCCCTCCTTTTATCTTGCTTCTGTTTTCAAATGCTCTGTCTTTTTTGCGTTCCTTTGAAACCACTAACAGAAACCCAAAAGAATTACAAATCTCATTGGACTTCCATATTTCCCTGATGATACTTCCTTTTGTTTGCAAACTTCCTCTGCATGTTTAGCTCATGTAAGGGTTGTACCTCCAAACTTAAACAGAGCTCATAGCTAACGAGAACTATGATCCTTCCTCTGAAGGAGCTATTTTACATTTTACCAAGTAGTCCCTAGACACAATTGGCCTTCTGCATTTGCTGTATGGATAGTAATTGTGACTCTGTGCATTTTATGTACAACGTTTTATTTTTCGAGTAGCGAGAACAGTGGACCAATCCCTCTACTATTTCATAGATTTGGCAGTCCTGTCAGCAAAATCTTCAAGGAAAGCAGGGAACATATGACTTGTACTATATTAGAAGTCAACATTGTCAGTACAATATCACCAAAAGCTAAACACACCCTGGCCATGCTCTCTGAGCAACTCAGAGGACATCTCTGTTGGAGGAATAATCTGGAATCAGTATTAAAGTATTAAGATTAAGAAGTTTCACATCTTTTTCCCTTTAAAGTATCAAGTCATTCATTCCCTATTGAAGCAGGTTGTTTTCCTGTTTAAGTAATGTTACCCCTTCTGCTTTGGGAGATTACTAACCATTCAGCAAAACCATTTTTCAAAGCATAGTTCTTTGGACTTCGGGTAAGTGTCACCTTAGATTCCAGGCAGCACAACAGAATCCAGCAGAAGGAAGCTATAGAGAATGATCCTTCAATTGCAGCTGAGAAAAAGACGCTTTAGAAGGTTCTTGTGGCAGATCTTGGAGGCTGCAGTAGTCATGCCAGACCTCCCAGCCCTTCTTTCCCAACAAAGACGTAGGCAGATATAAGAGCACATCTGACTGGTACATCTTTCTCCTGTAGAGTGGGCTTGAACACCACCATTCTTTGGGTTAACGGCCGACTGCTTTAACTACTGCCCTACCAGAGACTCTAAAAAGTGGAGAGACCATTCCATTGTTGACTGGCTAAGAAAAGGAGAGGAAGATGGAGAAGTACTGTCTTCTACGTCGACAGAGTTGGACCTGTCAGTATTACCCAGGGTCCTTCCTGCTGAGGCTGGCAATCAAATAATTTTGGAGGGTCAAGACCCAAACCAGAGTCATGAAAAAATAAAAGTCCAGTGAATACCTTGTTTCCAAATAGAACAAACAAACCCTTAACCTCAGAGGGAGGAGGAGGTAGAGCCACCCACATTGGGCCGGCCATTCCCGTACTTGCTCTCAGCTTGCTTTCTCCCCATCCACTGCTCTCACATCAGCCTCTTGCTACTGGAGCCAATTTTCCAAGCACATCTTGGGAGTAAAGAATGGCTTGGTCTGTGGTCATTAACTGCGGCCATCCCCTTTCCCCCAAAAACTATTTATTCTGGAGCTGCAAAAAAGGGAGGATCTGTTTTGAGTCCCTTCCAGATGCGTTTAGCAGTTAAGGTTTGCAGTGACCTTGCAATAATCAAATCTTGCTTGTCCCACAGCATGATAAGGAGGTTTGGTTGCAGTTCCATCATAGTCTCCGCCCTGTCCATCAAAGCCCCAGCCCTGGGCCACAAATCCAGCATGTTTTCTTCTCTACATTTCTTCTCTACATTTCTCTACATTTCAGAACCAAATCCCACCCCCACCCCCAACTCTGACAGCTACACCCTGTTCTACTCACATCCAGAAATGAAGACATACTCACGGGCCGAATGTTACTCCTGTAAGCTGTCCAGTTGCCCTCTCTCACAGTAGATAAATAAAGGGCTCTTGGCTCTTTATGTATCCCTCAAAATACTCACAAGCTACATTAATCCCACTGCCATAAGCTTAGAGCACCAATCCAAGTGCATGGGGCGACAGAGGAGTATGGGGTGAGACTGGGACAGGCTTAAGAGTTTTCTTATCATTATGCCCTCAAAGAAAAAAAATTCCTGTAGATAAATATATATTGAATTCACAAGTTCATTTAACACGTTGATCTACAAGGACAGTTTAGCTGTTTTGTGACTTGAAAGTTTCAATCCCTTTCTATGGCCAATGTTACTTCTTGATCTCCTTGATTGCATCCTACACACACACACACACACACACACACACACATACATGTGCATGCACCAGGCAGCAATGCATAGCATGACACAACTCTTACAGGGTTCCAGGTAGCTGGAGAGAAGAGAGCCAGCCACCACGGTGCTGCTGCCTGCGGCCGTGTGCTGTGTCACTATGCAGCATAGTGCCTCTCCCTAACTGATGTTCTTCAAAAAGCTGGAGTCACAAAGCTAAGAATGACATCATGTTCTGTGATATTTGCAGAAAGTAGGCTGAAGTAGGAGCTAGTAACATTAATTAATGGCATCTATTTGAGAATCAATTTCTCTTCAGGATTTAGGGCTTAGATAACAATCCAATTAATTCACTAGGGCACTTGACTTCAGACTTCCAATTGCTTTGAACCGCTAGCAGTTTTTGATTCATCTTCTATGGTTGCAAGTGACTTAATAAACCCTAGCCCATGTGACAGTCAATTAAACTCATTTGATAAATTTGGCTTAAAGAAATTGAATAAGTTATTCAAGACTGAAGTTCCCTGAATCAGGATTAAGATTCAGGACTCAGAACTGCTTGTATATTTAACTCTATTTCTACTGAACCAGAAGAAAAGAGTACATGGGCAAGATGCATGCACTGCATGTTAGTCTTGTGCCTCATTGGTGAGTTACAGCATGCCTTCCCTAAATTGCTGTCAGTTTAAGACTTGAAGTCTATCCGATTACAGAGAAAGAAGGTCAGCTTACCTTTCTCAGCAGGGAAATATTCTTAACTTGTAGGAGATTACATGGGCAGCTAAACAGCTTAAAGCTTCTTTATACACTGTTCTCTGCTCTTTACCCAAACCAGAGGAGTTTCAAAGGCAGAGACACCTTGCTAAGTCAACAAATTGTCTTGTCTTTCTTTTTCTTTCTCTTTTTTCCCCTTTTTTCTTTTTTTCCCTTTTTCCTCCCCCCCCCCCCACCACCTGCATCATTGACCTAGTGGGAGTAGGATGCCCAGCCTTGCTCCTGGAGAGCTGCTGATGGATTTGAACCGTCAACCCTGTGGGCTGCAGTCCTGCACACAACCACTGCACCACTGGGGCTGAGCTAAATTGTCTTGTCTTTAGATGAATGCCTCCAAATCTTCTTCTGTACCCTCATAACTATTCACATCTCCTCACCTCATACACCAGATATGTGACTAAAGTTCTATCTTTCGATTTATCAGTTATTCTCCATTAATTTGATGAACTATCTTTTAATCTATCAGTTATTCTCCATTAATTTGATGAACTGCAATTCATAACAGAAATGGGAAAAGGAGTAGGATGAACATTCTAGACCATTGCTCGTCAGTGAAGTAGCATCAGCACTGCCTGGACACTTGTTAGAAAGACGCAGGACATCAAACCCCACTTGACTTGCCGAATCAGCATCAGCATTCTAACAAGACACCAAGGTGCTTTGTTTGTATATTAGACTCACAAGTAGACCTGTTTTTTGCCATCCTTTTGGTATTGGAGCAGATTACTATGTCTCTGGGGTCTCCATTTCACCATTTTTAGAATGAGTTATTGAAAGGGTCAGGGTACTCAATTTTTTTCCCCATCCCAACACACTTGAGAGAGATCATTCATATCTATCAGTAACACTCTATCTAGCCTATTAGTTCTCAACAACACTGGTGGTGTACTGTACCACAAAGCCTGTTCTCACAAGAGGGATAGCATAACAAGATTTTAAAAAGACAAAAAAAATTAAGCTGAAATCACCCTCTTCTAGTCAAACATGACCGAAAAAAGCATGTTGTGACCCATATCTGAGAGGGGAACTGAGGTGTACTCACCTGCGTGGTATCAGAATAGCCCACTAAGACATTTTTGCCTGCCTAGGAGGAAAGAGTATTGCCACTTATGAAGCCAACAGAGGACAGATGGTCTCAGCCTTCAACACAGATAACCAGTGTTAAAGAGACACTTTTCTAACACCCTACCAAAGTGGTGTCAGAGGAGGAGAAAGATGGAAGTCACTTCCACAATACATTTTGTTACTACATTTTGTAGTAACAAAACATTTAAAGAAAAAGACAATAGAAATATCAGAAATGAAATTGCAAGCAAAAATAGAAAACTCAAAATGTATGTTCAATAACAAAACTGAAGGAAAGACTTAATTAACTTGAAAATAGAACAATAGAAATTATTCCATCTGAAATAGACATGCCAGTCAGGATGTAGTATAGCACCGATGAAACATACAACTTTCCTCAAGTTCTTTAATGTTTCCTCACACACACCCCACGATCATGGCCCCAATTCTACCTTCCAAATCCAGCTAGATGCATGGGTATAGAAAAAAAACTGGAAATGCAGGCAATCTAGGACAGACAAAACCCTCACGGCCAATATTGAAAGTAGAGATAGGAGGAGGGTAGGGAAAAGGTGAGAAAGGGGGAACTTATCACAATGATCTACATGTAATTCCCTCCCAGTGGGATGAACAACAGAAAGGTGAGTGAAGGGAGACATAGGTCAGTATAAAAAAATGGAAAAAAAAACACTCAAAGACAGGTGCAAGAATACATCCTCTTTTGCAACCCAAGTCTAATTGTGCAGTATGAGTTTTGGTACAGATTAGAAGGGACATACCATTAAAAATATTTTTTTTAATTTTTAAAAATAAAAAAATGGAAAAAAATTATAAACTATCAAGAGTGAGGGACGGAGGAGAAAAAATGAGGAGCTGACAGCAAGGGCTCTAGTAGAAATCAAACGTTTTAAGAATGATGATGGCGGGAGGGTGGTAGAGATGGTTTCCCCCCCCACCCCCCCAATAAAGCCATTTTGTCCTTTGGCGTGAGGGACGGAATGAGGCCCGCTCCTCTGCTGGGGGCAGCCGGGCCCAGCTCCTGCCCCAGCCCCTGTACATAACCTGGAGTGTGTCACCTTCAGACTTTTCTCACTTGTTCTTTATGCAAATTGGCTCGTGTGCAGGCTGCAAACCAAGGGGAGTGTGAGCCTCGGGCCCCAGGGAAGCACCTGTGGAGTCAGGGGGAGTTCTTGCACCCCGGTGTTCCCCAGAGGACTTGCACTCAGGTTTGTTTGGGGGGTGGGGTCTCCTGCACTTTGCCACAGGCACAGGGAGGGTTCGCTCCCCACCCTTCTGTCTTTCCAACTTGGGTTGTACTTTCTAAGAAGGTGATTCCCTACCCCTACCCCCACCCCCAGAACAAAACATGTTGATCATGTGCAATATTGCTTACTGTGCCGAAGCAGCAATAACCGAGATTAAAGCTGTTTCACACACACACACACACACACACACACACACACACAAAAGAATGATGATGGCAACAAATGTACAAATGTGTTTAACAAAATGGATGGACGTATGGATTGTGATAAGAGCTGTGCAAGCCCCCAATAAAATGATTTAAAAAATAAAAAGAAATTATTCCATCTGAACAGCAGAGAAACAATAATCTGGAGAAAATAAGCAAATAGAATTTCAGAGACATGCAATACTTATGGGGCTAGCATTTGTGCCATCAGAATGCCAGGAAAAGGCTGAGCCCTAACATAGACTTGAATACACAGTGACTGAAATTTCCTCAAATTTGGTGACTTAAGTCTATAGCAAGAAACTGACCCAAGCCCAACAAAATAAACCTCAAGAAGTCGAAAAGACGCATCATAGTCAAACACCAGGAAACTAAAGACTAAGAAAAAAAATCGAAAGTAACCCAAAGAAAGGCACCTTATCGAAAGGGAAAATGCATTTCATTTTCAATGGAATGCATAAAGATCAATATCCTAGGTATTTCTGAGATGAGATGAACTGGCTTGGGCCATTTTGAACCAGATAATCATATGGTTTACTATGCCCAAGAATTACAGATATAAGAGAAATGACTTCACATTCATCATCAAAAAGGACATTTCAAGATCTGTCTTGAAGTTCAATGTTGACTATGAAAGAATAAAACCTATATACCTACAAGGAAATCCAGTTGCTATAGCTACTATTCACATTTATACACCTAGCATTGAAACTAGTGTTGAAGAAATTGAAGAAAGCTACCAATTTCTGTAGTATGAAATTCCAGTGTACCATCAAGATGCATGGTGATTATTGATGATTGAAATGCAAAAGTTGGAAAAAAGAGGAAACAATAGTTGGAAGATATGGCCTTGGTGATAGAAACAAAGCTGGATTTAGCACACCACCAAGTTCTAAAATACAAATATCTTTCTTCAACATAGATAGTTACAATAAGTGGACTTCACCAAATGGAATACACAGAAAGCAAATTGACTGCATTAGAGGGAAAAGGCGATAGAGATGCTAAAAGACCAGAATCTGACTGTGGAAGAGACTATCGATTGTTATATGTAAGTTCAAGTGGAAGTTTATAAAAATTCAAACAAGTTCACAAGAGTCAAAATATCACCTTGCGTGTCCCACCTGAATTCCAAGAACATGACAAGAACAGATTTGACCCCATTGAATCCTGATGGCAGAAGACACAATGAACCGTGGAATGACAGACATGGAGGACAAAAAGTCATTAAAACATAAGAAACAAATAAAATGTCAGGAGACTCAGAAACCTGTTCTAGATCCTAGAGTAGCTAGAACTAATGGAGAAAAAATGGAAATATGAAAGACACAAACAATATGTCAAAAGGTAGCTCTGAAGACAAAATATTATCACAAAATGTGCAAAGACTTAGATTTAGGAAGCCAAAAAGGAAGAACACACACAAGTTGAAATACTTGGGGGAAAAAATTCAAGTCATGAGTTGCAAAAATTGAAAGTGTCTGTGGAGAAAATATTGAGTGATGCAGGAAGCATAAAAAAAGAGATGAAAAGAATACACAGTCACAGTACCAAAAATTGGTCTACATTCAGCCATTTTACAAGGTAGCATATGATTAAGCACTCAAAGATTTTCTTGAAGGCTTATAACTTTTTATCCTTTCACAGAGAGCACTGTACTTCATGATGGGTTTAGCAAGATCCTTTTTGACAAAGAATGCCATTTCATTTCTCTTAACTGTGTGATTCCTGGCATTGTGAATCACATGATTTCCCAGTTGAAATTGTCAAAATCAGTCCATTTATGCTCACTAAAGTCAAAAATATTGATCTTCATGTATTCTCTGTCAGTTTGGTCAAAACTTTCAATTTTCCTACCTTCATACTCCGTACTTTATAAGTTCGAATAATTAGACAATTGTTGCCACTATTGCTCTTTACTTTGATTCATATTCCCTCGGTAAATGAAAATCTTGAGGACTCCACCCCCACCCAATTCAGTCACCCTGATCAACTCCCCGCCAAGAAATCAGCTCATCTTCATTCACATTTTGAGTGCCCTAGGACCTTAGGAGCCCATCCTCTGTCAGTATCTCTTACAATTTTTGCTTGCTTTGTGTAGGCTTTCGTATTGGGTGAAGTACTGGGCAATACTTGCAAGCTATGCATAAGGTTTTCAGTGGCTTCTTCATAAAACATGGGAAACTGAGTCTTTCTTTGTTGCTCTTAGTCTATGCAAGAAACTCTGAAACTTAATCTTATCATGGAGTATCAAATGGAAGAAAGGGTGAAGTCAAGGGGCTGAATAAAGCAATTCAATGGCCAGCTCAAGAAGACAAAGCCAAATAGTGTGACAAAAAATGCAAGAACCTAGAATTAGTGGGGGGAAGTGGTGGCCAGGAAGAATATATTCAGATCCATCAGACTTATACCCCAAAGCTGAGGCTAGTGTCATCCTGCATTTGTGGGTCTCTCACTCCTATCTCATGCGACCTTGGAAGGTTTGCGGCACGTGCTGGCGATGAAGAAGCACCAGGGAAGCAAGTGTCTCAGAATGTTGCAAACCAGCGTAGCGGCTGCACCCTCTTGCAGATGAGCAGAATCTGTCCCGGGATGAGTGGGGTAGAAACCTAGACTCCATGGAAAATGCCCTGGATTTGGACAAGAACTTCAACCAGGCTCTTCTGGACCTGCATGACCTGTGTTCTACCCACACTGACCCTTATCTCTGGGACTTTCTAGAAAACCACTTACTGAACAACCAGGAGAAGCCCCTCAAGAAGATGGATGCCTACCTCACCAACCTCCGCAGGCTAACAGCCCACCCTAGGTGGGCTTGGGTAAGCCTCTTTTTAAGAAGCAAACACAACTAGGAGTCTGAGGCACCCAGCCACCTTGACAAGGCCTTTGGCCTCCCCCTGGGGGTCTCCTACCCGCTGTCTGAATCTGCCCCTCCTGCGGCACCATTCCGACCCTGGAACCCCTCTCTTAAACCGTGAACTAAATGGAAATGATAAAGCTTCATTTTGCAGTAGCAAGCAAACAAATAAACCCAAAACAACTACTTCCCATGGCTCTGTATTTCTTGAATCCTTAAGACATTTCACACTTGAGGAAAACAATATTATATAAGGAAAAGAGTAAGTAAAAGCAAGTAATTTAGAAAGTAATTCAAATTTTAACTATTCAGTACACTGCTTAGATAAGTGTTCATCTCAAAGCTTTCTCTGGTTTTTCTTAAAATACCAGAGGGTAGGAATTCTAAGAATCTTCCCACCCTGACTGATTCCACAGTGGAGACCTGTAAGGTGAAGGAGGAATATACGGATTTGATCCTTATTTTCCTTTACCTCCTACATCCTAACTATTCAGAGAAATATTTTTCAATCTTATAAAATACCATAATTTAAAAATAAATTACTCTCTTACAGACAGTAGAGGACAGGAATACTTCCCATCCTTATTTTGTAAGATCAGTTTTGCCCTGATATCAAACTGAAAAGAAGTACAAAATAACCATCATAATGACCATAAATCTGTCATCAATTTAAGCAGACATCCACAATACAATATTAGCACATTAAGTCCAGCTTAATGCATGATGACACTGGGGTCTTCTTACCACCACCTTCACCCAAAAGTTTGATATTTAAAATAGCACCAAAATAGTCTAATATAAGAGCAAGGTAAAGGAGAACATTTTTATGATCTCATAAATTGAAACAAAAGTGTTTTTTGACAAAATCCAATACCCATTCATGATTTAAAAACTCTCAGAAAACTAGGAACTCTTGAACAGCATCAACAAAAACCCTATAACTAACATCATATTTAGTAGTTCGAGATTGCTTTTTTCATCTCTAAAATTAGAAATAAAACCGGGGTGCCCACTCTCACCACCTTATTCAACATAGTTCTGAAAATTTTAGCCAGGGTAATAAGGAGGGGGAGGAGGGAGGAGTGTGAGAGACATACAGATCGTAGAAAAATAAATCATATTATTTCTGTTTTTAGGAACAATTTCTGTAGGGTTGGTGGTTCAAACACACCGGCATTGTATGGTACTGTGTGTTCCCCAAAAGATTTGCAGCTTGGAAAACCCATGGAGCAGTTCTGCTTCTTCCTAGATGTTCAACTATGAGTTGAAATTGGTTTGATAGTGATCAGCAGACTATTCTACAGATGACATGACATGGCTGTACATTAAAAATTAAATCCTATATGTACTCAGTTTGGCAGCACATATACTAAAAAAATTAAAACCTATGGAAGCAACATAAAAGACCCTAATAAATTTGCATTTTATAAAAAAAACCCTCCTAATGAATTCAAGGCGGGCTTCCAGATATAAGATCAATACATAAAAATCAATTTAATTTATATATACTAGCCATTTACTATTGTAAAGTAGAAAAACAATGCAATTTCAAGCATATTTCTCTCTTTTTTTTCAAGCATATTTCTGTTTTGGGGACATCACTGCCCTCTGATAGTGGGAGTAGGAGGCCCAGCCTTGCTGCTGGATTTGAACCTCCAACCCAGTGGGCCGCAGTCCCGCGCACAACCACTATGCCACCGGGGCTCAGCCTCAAGCATATTTCTAATGGAGAATTTCACTCTAATTCCTACATGATTCAACCAAGTGTCATACTTGGAATTCCAAGACTGTAATGTTCATGAGATGCAACTTTTTCTTCCAGGAGTTTCTATTTGAGTGGAGAAATAGTCTACTATTCAGAAAGTAATCACTGTGCAAGACAGTCTGTACTTAAGTATGAAGTTGTATTGTACAAACAAAATGTACCATAAGGAGAAAGACAAATAATATCACATATGTCTGAATCAGTGAGGGACACCTGCTTGAAAGGAAGAGGCAGCTTGAAATACATGGAGATAAGCTGTGAGCATGTATGTAAAAATGGATCCCTTACAAGAGGAAAGAAAAAAGAGAAGAGAGAACTAGGAGGCAAAGAACATTTGTAGAGATGTAAATACAGGCATGTACATATGTAAATATATTTATATATAAAACAGGGAAATAGCTTTATGTACATCTACTTATTTGCTAAGTATTAAGGCAGCAGATGGACATTGGGCCTCCACGAAGTACTCTATCAACTCAGGAACACTTCGTTCTAATAGGCTGGCATTCCGTGATGCTCACCTTCCTGACACAATAGCTGAAGATGAAATGAGTGCATAACAGATGTGATGAAGAAAGCTGCTGGTGCCCAACTATTAAAAGATATATCATATGGGGTCTTAAAGGCTTGAAGACAAGTATGTGGCTATCTAGCTTCGAAACAACAGAGTCCACATGGAAGAAGCACACCAGCCTTCGTGAACATGAAGTGTTGATGGGATCAGGGATCAGGTATCAAAGAACCAGAACAAAAAATCAAATCAATATGAATAAGGGGGAGTGTGGAGTGGAGACCCAAAGACCATCTGTAGAGAGTTGAGCATCCCCTTACAGAAGGGTCATAAAGAAGGGATAAGCTAGTCAGACTGTGGTATAGCATTGATAAAGCACATAACTTTCCTCTCATTCTTTAATGCTCCCCCTCCCCACTGTCATGACCCAAATTCTACCTTACAAATCTACCTAGACCAGAGTAGTTACACTGCCACAGATAAGTACTGGAAACACAAAGAACCCAGGACAGATAACCCCCTCAGGACCAACAATGAGAGTAGCGATACTAGGAGGGTAAGATAAAGGAAGGGAATGAAAGGGGTAACCTATCACAATGATCTACATATAACCTCCTCCTTGAGGGACAGACAACAGAAAGTGGGTGAAGGGAGACATTGGTCAGTGTAAGACATGAAAAAAATGATAATAATTTCTAAATTATCAAGGGAAGGACGGTGGAAGAGAGAGGGGGGTGGGAAATGAAGAGCTGATACCAAGAACTCAAGTAGAAAGAAAATGTTTTGATAATTATGACGGCAGCAACTGCACAAATGTGTTTGACACCATAGATGGATGTATGAATTGTGATGAGCTGTGGGAGGCCTCAATAAAATGATTCCAAAAAAAATGAATCCCCTTAGTACTTTTTTATATTTTCTGCAGTAAGGAAGATCAAAATTTGATGTGGGGATGCTGATGATCATCATCATAGTTTTTAGTCTGCACCATTTACTGCACAGTTACTGGTATAGGCCATTTTACATGGGTCAATAATATGACTTCCTATGACAAGGCTGAGATCTCAAGAGGAAGGGGGTGGGGTGGGGTGGGGTCAAAAGGAGATGATGCCAAGGAGTCCAGGAAGAAAAGGAATGTTTTGGAAACTGACTGTGGTAGCAATTGTTCAATTCTGCTTGACATTTTAGAACTATGGGATTGTATAATATGTGTTTCCACTTCCAGTTAGTAATAAAAAATTTAAGAGAACATTTCAAGGTCGATCTTGAAGTACAACACTATCTGTGATCGAATACTGGCTATACATTTATAAGTAATTCCAGTTAATAGAACTATTATTCCAATTTTGCACCAAGCCCTGAAGCTAATTATGAAGAAATTGAAGAATTCTGCAAACATCTTCTTATGACATTGCACCACTGTGCAATTGTGATCACTGATAATTCCTGGTGTTAAAAAATGTGAAACATGGAACCAAAGAGGAAAGAATAGTTGGAAATTGTGACCTTAATGCTAGAAATTAAGCTAAAGATCAAATGATATAGTTTTCAAAGACTAATTACTTCATTGCAAATTTCTATTTTTGACAACATAAACAATGGCTACACTTGTGAAACTCACCTTTCGGAACACTAAGGAACCAAATTAACTACAACTGTGGGAAGAGAAATTGAGGTTCTTGATTTCATCAGCCAAATCCAGGCAAGAAGCTGACAATGGAACAGATCTTCAGTTGCTCATATACAAGTTTAGGATGAAGATGAAGAATTACTCTCACTTGTGCTGGCCTGGACACTGCCTGGAAAAAAAAAAACTCTCAGTGCTAATAAGGAAAGCCTAGCATAGGGTGTTCATCTTCTGTGAATATGTGTGTTGCTTTGGGCAATTTTATTGTTATTTCCAAGTTTGTGCATCTGTATCTCCAGCAGTAACCCCCAAAAGACCAATCTCTCAATTTATAGGGTATTGATAAGTTTCTACAACCAACCCCCTGAGAGAATGCTGATTCATGATACCCTCATGTTTTCCTCTGCAGAATTGTGCTCCATTGGGTGTTGAGTGGCTGGCTTTTCAGGAATAGGTAACAACAACTTTCTTCCAGGATATCTTCCTCTGGGAAGAGTGTCTGGCCACCCCCTGGTTAGAAGTGCTGAACCAAATACACCCTCAAAGACATGATGCATTTCTACTTCTGTGTGTGTGTGCATGTACTTACCATAGAAATAAGACATTGGATGTGAGTTGGACATCATATGTGATTAAATAATGTCAACTGTTAAAAATAAATTTTTAAAGGCTAGGAAAAAAAGGACTCTTAACAACCTATCATATGCAGATGATGCAAACTTGCTTCCTGAAAATTTGCTGAATGCAACTTTGCTTGCCAAAGCATTTACTTACAGAGATCAAAAACTATTAAAGGCTTCAGTGAGGATTATAAGTCAATGTAAAGAAAGCAAAACAATCTTCACAACTGGGTCAATAGACAACATCATGACAAATGGAGACAAGAGTGAGGTTGTCAAGGATTTCATCCTCCTTGGATCCACAATCGAGAAGCAGCAATCAAAAAAAAAAATCAAACAATGCATGACATTGGGAACATCTGTTGTAAAAGACCTCTGAAAATGCTAAAGAGCAAAGATGTCACTTTGAAGACTAATGTATGACTGACCCAAACCATCATATTTTCATCTGGCTCAGATGCCTGAAAATAAGCCTGAGGAAGAAGTGATGCCCTTGAGTTATTGCATTGACTAAGAAAATCAGAAATACCATGGACTGCCAGAGAACAAACAAATACATTTTGGAACACATACAGACAAAATTCTCTTTAGATATGAGGGTAACAACCCTTAGTTTTATGTTACCTTGGGCTTTCTATCAGGAAAGATAAGTCCTTGGAAATGGACCTCACGCTTGGGAAAGTAGAGGTTCGGCAAAAAGGAAGCTCTTCAATGAGATGCATTGGCACAGTGACTCCTCCAAGGGGCTCAAACCTAGAGACCATTTGAAGGATGGTGCGGGAAAAGACATTGATTGATTCTGTTGTGTTCAGGATTGCTATGAGTCAGAACTTAAAACAATTTAACCCAGGTGAGGCTCTCTTGTTGTACGATGTGGAAACACATCTTGAAATTATAGCTTACAAAATACAAAACTGTTTGAAGACATATTTTCTAATATCGGGTCCAGCTTATAAAGTATAAGATTGTTCATTTCTTGTGAATATTCACTACCAGCAAGCCTTCAACATATTCTGGTTGATTAAAAAAACTGTCAGGGTCTGAGAGAGTTGATGTTATTGTGCCAGCCTGGCCGATAAACATAGGTGGGGTTAACTGAAGGGCAGAGAGGTAAAAGGTTCGGTGAGCCTCGTCTTTGTAGTTCTTGGGTCTTTTGCTTTCTGATGTCGGACAAGGGTACAGTTGCCTTGGCCAGTTCCCTGCTTCATCTGGCAAGGCTCACTTCCTGAAAGACATCCCTGAGGAGAAGTCACATGTACTTGATGCAGCTGTGGGTGCTGGAGCAGTCATGTGGAGACCCCTGACAGCTCTCAGATGCTCACACACTCACTGATAGGTCTTTCCTCCTGCAGTCAGTATCATTGCATGTATTTTGTGAGATGGAGGAGGACTTTGTGGATTGGTGTTAGGCATATGGGTGAATGTTGGACTTTGGGGCTTGGGAAGTCCTGCATTGGGATGTTTTCTTGAGGGGACTTACTCTTTATATAAAATTCTCTTTTACATAGGAGTTTCTGTGAATTTCTTTCTCTAATGTACCCAGACTAACACAGGGTTCCTATGGAAACAGAAGTGATTAATGCAAACTACAGATGACATGAATTATTGCTACTAATCTATAAGCAAACTCTTTCAATGAATTTGTTAAGAAAATCGGCTTAACTTGAATCAAGAATGACTAGATTTCTATTTATACCTGCACAATTATTAACAATGTTCATGTTATCAACCCAATGCTTTTGCATGTACTGTTGTGCATGTCCATGTTTAAATGGGTACTCATGTTCCCACATATGCCATTAACTGATAAGAATGCAGCTCGGGGTTGGCTGATCAGGAGATATGCAGTGCAAAAGAACAGGATTTGAGACAGCCCAGAGTTTCCTCTTCAAGTAGGTTAAAAAAATTTTTTTTTCTCAGTAACTTCCTTCCTGTTCTAACTGCCAGTACTCAGAAGCAGAATTGAGAGGCAGAGAGGCACCCCGGACAGAGGCGTGATCCACTGAAGGTACGTTGGAATACCTCTGAGGCACAAAGCAAGATAGGGAATATCTGGACTGCGATAGGGACCCTCAATGGTTTACTTGCTCTGTTTTGGTTTTCTAGGGTGTGGTAGGCGGCAAAGTTTATGATAAGAAAAAGCAAAAGAGGCTGCTGGAACGGTTTTGCATAGAAGGGGAAGTCACAGCAGGAACAGTGGCAATGACTCAGGGGAGAGAGCTCAGGGAGGGCTGGGAGAGTGTGTACAGCAGTCTGGTCATGAAATACTATGAAGAAGAGCTTTGCCATAAAACCTGGGAAGTGCATGCAGAGGGGTTTCCACAAGGTAGAAGCAGGCATTTGGCCAAGCTCAGAAATAAAAATACTGGCGATCCAAACAGATAGAGCATTCGTGGATGGTGGGTTGTGGCTGGGGTGGAGATGTGTGGTTTCCTGTTTTTAAGTAGACCGGTTGAGAGAGGTGGGGTTGGGTGGGTGATGATTCAAAGATGTCAGACATTAACTGTTCTCCACAATGTATAAACTAAAGAGTTTTCTGGTCATATCAGAGAAATGCAAAATGAATGGCTACCTCCCTTTCGAGCACAATGGGATTTAACAATCAAGTGGGAAAGTACAGGAGAGCACATTATTTACTCATCAGTCACACAAAGATTGGATTTCTACCACAAACAAAAACCATGTATTAAATTCCTGCAGTGAGCTGGGCAGAAAGATAACTGCTGCTGTTGCCAAAGAATATCTCTTTACTTCAGAAAGAATTGAAAGCAAATGCAGAAGGCACCCCCTTACTTATTAAAGAGACACGTTCTTGAAAAATCCAATCGGATCTTGACACAAGCAACTAGTCAGGTGGCCTTTAAAATATCACATTCAGAATTTACCCAAAGAAAGGCGAACACCTGTCCTCAGCAGATGGGCTTTGGGCATTATCCTAAGTTCTTTTCTGACTGTTTAAGGGCATCCTAGTCCATGTATTTGATGTGTTCAAAGTCTGTAATTAAATTCCAGACCCAGGGAAGCTTGTGACGTGGGACTAAGAAGTCTCAGGCAATTCTTCCATTCAAGGCATACTGCTTTCACGTGGAGGCCCCCATACTCACATCCCTTTACATTGTGATCAAGAACTATAGACACCAGGGTTGGCATAGTGCATCCGCACACATGATCAAGTTAGGGAAATCAAGAGAGCGCCATTAAACCTAAAAGTCTTGAGTGGCACCAACAGATAAGTCCTTGATCACAAGTGTAAAGGTTGGTAGTTCAAACCAATGACCCTTCAGCAAACAGACCTAGCAGTCTGCTTCCGATAGATTATAACCTTGAAAATTCTCTGGAGCAATTATATTCTGCACATGTGAGATAATCCCAAATTGGAATCCACTCAGTGACAACTGGTTTATTGTCCCCTGGAGAGTTAATTCAGGAGATGGTATCATTAATCTTTTCCATGACATATTTCTGGTTAACTTTGTCAGAAGTCTAAATTCAAAAACAGTTAAAGTTCCATTTTAAGATCATTTTACTCTTTTGTAAGTTGGGAGGAATTCTGAGAGAAGAGGAGTAAATGCTCCCTTCAGTGTCTAGGTCAAACACGGGTAAGTTAATTATGCTAATTCTCTAGATGAAACTGGCAGGTTTCTCTGATATGTGGGAATTTGGCCCCTCGTTGTTGTGGAGGGCATGAAGGTGCTTTTCACCACATATGTTCTAAAGCACACGAAGAAGTTTCTGTTGTCAGTAGAAGTTCAGCACAGCAGCCCTTCTGAAGGAAATGTGGGGGGTCGGTGTATTGCACTGTGTTGCAAGCATCCGCTAGCCGGAAAAGATAAGCCTGGCGAGTGAAGTGAAGCAACCTGGGAAGAGAACCAACCTGTGCTGAATGCCTTTTATTTGTCAGGTCTGTGATGAGAAATGTTTCGAATTGAATCCTGCGAGAAGGAAGAGGAGGAGAATGATGAGGTTCAGAAGTACTAAATGATCTGACTAATGTCAAATATTGGTCTAAAAACAAAAGGCGCTATAGCACCAGGGTTAAGCTCTCAACTGCTAATGGAATCATTCAAGCCCACTAGCTATTCCACGGATGAAAAGACCTGACCATCTGCTTCCCTAAAGATTTTAATCTAGGAAATGCTCGGGGACAGTTGTACTCTGTTGTACAGTCACCTGGTTCAGAGTTGACTTGCCAGTACAGTGCAGTGACCATGTGAGAAGTCGTGTTCTTGGGTCGGTAGTACGTCTCCCTGAACTCCTGTATTAGAGTCCATTCTGACTTATGCAGAGACAAGTTTCCTGTTTTCCCTGAAACCAACAGCATTTATCCATTCAACTCACATTCTGCCATATTATGCCCTCTTCTTTCCAGAGCTAAAGTTGGTGAGAACGCCTCTGGATTTTTTTATTATCTGATATTATGGGCAGGAAGGAGCATACTTTTGTCTTCTAATTTTTGGTGCTTCATTTCAAACTTTGGTGAATGCATTGTTACTAGAGTATATATGTTTATTGCTAAGTACTGCCTTGTTATTGCAGAGTTTTTTTTTAATGCATGGTTTTCCTTAGTGATTATTTAAAATAATACTTGGGAGAGTATTTGGCACAGTCACTTTACATGATAGGCATTCTGGGAAATGGAATTGACAGTTATTCTGCATGTAGTACTTTGTACTGCCTTCAAAACTGATGGTATGAGTTTGTATTGTAACTAACAAAATACTCTCCTGCCAGGTCTTGATTGGGATCTTTAGATCTCTTTTTGACATTAGATGATCTATACATATTTGAAGATTAGTACAGAGGGCTTTATTCAGTAGAGAGCAGTTCTGAGGAACTTGGGGAATGCCATTTCCTATGTGCTGCTAGTGTCCTGAAGTATAACTTTATAATTCCCAAAGGAGTCAAACTTCTGGTGGGCAGCAAAATAGACCAGATCCTTGACTAATTCTATAATGCCACAGTCTTTCAGAAGTGATCCCAAATCTCCATGGCCTGTATCCTCAGGTTGGGGTAAAGTAAGATGTATCCTGATCAGGAGAGAGTGGACAAGAAAGAAGGACAATGCTACTGTTCAAATAGCATCTTCTCTGATGGAAATTCCCTATGCTGTATGCTTCCACATTTCTTACCCTCAGTGTGTGTGTGTGTGTGTGTGTGTGTATACAAGCATCTACATATATATTTAGATACATATAAGTAATGCTACCTTTTCTAGCTCATACTCCTGGCCTGTATGCCTAGATGCCTGGTCTAGAAGATCCAATATTGGGACATCATCTCAGTGTTCACAGTATGAGTATTTGTGTTCTAGAGCCAGAGGGAATTCTCCCCATTAGCTCTGCCTGTGTCCACTGTCATTTCCCATAATCCACAGAGTGACCTCTGGCTTAGCAGGGGAACAATAAATAGTTGCTAAAATTAAATTATGTGGGGTTTTTAAAGAAATATAATAGCTATATTACAATTTTAGATTGTTTCTGTTTATAAGCAACCCTTTCAACTCCCAGAACTTCTTGTCTGTTTCTTCTCAAAGAAACAAAATCTATTTTTGAGGAAGGACCACATCCAGGGGAACAAAATGAAAGGGAGGGCATTGAAGCGCACTTGTCACCAGAGGCCTCGCTGAGACTGTGCATTAGGGCCGAGGAGAGAGAACCTCTTCTCGTGGCCAGTTTAAGTCCTCACTCTTTTCCTAACTTCTGGCCCAGTCTTCACACTCAGGAGGAAAGACAACGATTCTGACTTTTCTGGTGGTAAAGTTGAGGCTTGGGAAATTAACAACTTGTCTAAATCCTAGAATATGTCACTTGCAGAGCCAGGTTTGAATCCCTGTTGTCTCTCATCTAAAAGTCCATGTTCCATGAAAGAAAAAAACCGCCTTTCTCTACACTAACCAGAGGCTTTGTTCCCTCTCAACACAAGAGTTCCCCCCTTGACTTGTGCTTCACTCATTTGGAATTGAGCCTTCATGCACCAGGCGGTTTGCTTTCTCCTGGGACTGGTGTGCATCCTGTGAACCTCTGCAGCATCACTGAATCTACACAGGAGAGCACTGGTTTGCATTGAGACACATTCCTGTCATAAATGAGCCCCCTCATTTCATTTGGCATTTTGATGGAACTGCAGGGCGATCATTGGGGATAGTAATAGTACGTGGACAAAGGGAAGCACAAGACAGAGAGAGCTGCAATAGTAAAGAGAGAAAGAGAGAGAGAGAGATGTACTTTAGGCCCTGACAGATACAAAGTCCATTTTAACCACCTTAGATAGTTGCTCATTCTCCTTTCACTCCGCCTGTGTAGATAAAGAAAAAAAAGGTTTTTAAGATCACTTTTAAAAGGTTGTTTTATGGCAGAGTGGGTGAGCAGCAGAGGAAGGTGCCAAAAAGGGCCCACTCACCCTACCCTAACTCCCTGCCGCACCTTCATTTCCTCTTTTCTTTTTCAAAGTCTTTTTTCTTTTTTAAGAAGGAAGCATTAAAATTTGGTCAGAGTTGTTCTAAGGTGGCAAAAAATGGTTAGGCATTAGACTACTAGCCAAAAGGTTGGAAGTTAAGTCCCACCCAGCATTACCTTGGAAAACAGGCTTATTCATCTACTTTTGACACAGTACAGCCTGGAATACCCTATGGGGCAGTGGTGCTCCATACACATGGGGTCACCATGAGTTGGAAATGGCTTGACGGCAATTGACAGCAACTGTTTGAGGGCAGCACGAGAGTTAAACATTCGTCTGCTAACTACGGATATCTAATGCGAAGACTGGCAGAACTACCCAGAAGTGCCTTGGAAGAAAGTCCTGGAGAGCCATTGCCAAACTGTCACAACCATGAAAACATCATGGAGAGCAGTTCTGCTCTAACACACACAAACTTGGCCGTGAGTCAGCATCTACTCATCAGCCCCTGGGGAATAAGATGTCTGAACTAAATAAGGACTGTATTATAACCCTCAGGTGCCAGTGAGCCGGATGAACTCACAGCAAACCTACTGTATAGACAACAGGACCAAACACTGCCCGATGCTGCAGAGACTTCACAATTGTTCTTACATCTGAGTCCATTGTTGCAATCACTGTGTCAATCCGTCCTGTCGAGGGCCTTCCTCTTTGCCAATCCCCTTGTAGTTACCAAGCACAATGCCCTTCTCCAGGGCCTATTCTCTCCTGAGAGTATGTCCAAAGTCTGTGAGACCAAGTCTCACCATAATTCAAATACATGAATTCTTCCTCAGTCTTCCTTATTCAGTGCTCAACTTTCACATACATGGGAGGTCATTAAAAATACTGTGGCTTGGGTTAGGCACACCGGAGTCCTCAAAGTAACCTCTTCTCAGCACTTCAAAGATTCTTGTGCAGCAGATTTACCCAATGCGACCACAAGGCCAACAGTTCAAACCCACCAACTGTTCCATAGGAGGAAGATGAGGCTTTCTATTCCAGTAGCAATTTAAATTCTTGTAAACCCAGAAGGGGCAGCTCCACTCTGCCCTAAGAGGTCACTATGAGTTGGAATGGGTTCAATAGCAGTGAGAAGGGCTTTAGAGATCTTCTAATGCAAAAGCAAGAAAAACCCACTGCCATCAAGGCATTTATAACCATACCAACACTAAGGACAGAATAGAACTGTTTCCATTAGCCATTTGAGGCTGTGAATCTTTACAGAAGCAGGCTGTTACATCTCTGTTCCACAGAGTAGCATAGATTTGGACAGTCAGCTCATTGGTAATCACCTGAGTACTTTAACTACTGCACTACCAGAATTATTCTTCTAATGCAAGAATCTCATTTTTCAGAGGAAAAAAGCACTTTTCTTTTTCTCCCTGTAATTGAGTCTCACCGACAACTCAGAATAATCCTGTGGGTTTCCAAGACAGTAACTTTTTTGCCTAGTGTTTCTTTTTTGTTATCTCATTTTTCCCCTGAGTCTTTAACTTTTCAAGGAGTATAAAACCTCATCTTTCTTCTGTGGATGGAGCTGTTGATTTCAAACTACTGACCTAGCAACAGATAACCCATACTGCCACCAGCGTCCCTGGTATAACCCACTCTGCCACCAGAGTGATACAGCACATAACTCTATATAATTATTAATGTTAATATTAATAATAAATTTAGTTGTTTTTAAAATGATGGAATTGATAAATAATCTGTAGAATTTGAGGAGGCATCACTGCCCTCTGGTGGTGGGAGTAGGAGGCCCAGCCTTTGCTGCTGTGGACAGCTGCTGCTGGAATTGAACCTCTATTCTAGTGGGCCGCCACAGTCCCGTGCACATCCACTGTGCCACTGGGGCTCAGCCAATCTATAGAATTTTTATAAAATTCCTCTTATCACTTCATGTAGCATCCATAAAATGAGAGCACCTTAAAAAGAGAATGTTTAAGGGCTGAGCCCTGGTGGCGTAGTGGTTGTGCACGGGACTGCGACCCACTGGGATGAAGGTTCAATTCCAGCAGTGGGGGTGGGCCTCCTACTCCCACCACGGAGAGCAGTGATGCCCTCCCCACCCCCACCCCCCCAAAAAAAAGAGAGAATGTTTAATAACTGCTCAGGATATTTTCAATGAAAGACATATAATCATATCTTTGGAGGTCCACTGTACAACTATATAAATCATTCATGGCTGGGTTTGTGAAAGAATCTAAGCTTTTGTAGGTGCCCTTGTGGTGTGGTGCTTACATATTAGGCTAAATGCAAGGTCAACAGTTTGAAACCACCAGCCTCTCAGAGGGAGAAAGATGAGACTCTGTTCCACTAAAGAATAACACTCTCAGAAACATACAGGGCCAATTGAAGCAAATCTTCCAGAAAAACAGACAATCAAACAAAAAAACAAAACATACTATCTTCTCCTGCTTTTTTTATTTATCAAAGGTTTTGAGTTGTTGAACAAGATCTTAAGCTTCAGGTTAAATTGTGTGGTGGCTCTGGTGTGGTCTGGTCTCAGAGAATGGCGGCTTCCTTAATATTGCACAACCTTCTGCTTCATAGTTCTGGAAATTATAGTTTCAAGATCATGTTCTACATCTGTAAATTCAACAGAACCTCTGAAGGACTCCAGGGTCCCAGGGACCCTTGGAGCTGTAATGAAATACATAGACTTATCCAATTTTTCCTTGGGAGCTATTAACACATTTTCAAAGAGAATGTAACTTTTAAAAAGGTTAAAAGTTATTTATTAAATGAACAAGCTCCTTCTAGCATGGTGAAAATGTCCAGCTGATAGACACATCCTCATTAACTTAAACATCAGCATATTGCAGGCATGGACAAATATTCGTGAACCTAATATTGTTTAAAAAAGGCTTTCCCTAAGGATGACTTTTTCCATCTTCATTTGCTTTATAATTTTCTATTCTATCACATTTTCACCTTTTTCTAGTTATCTTTCCACAGTGAACAGGGATTGGGTCATCTAGCCTGTTTTTTTTTCCCTAGTGCTATAATTAAATACATTTAATTAAATATGGTCCTCAATTTCCTCCTCATAACTACAACAATTTTCTATAGCAACCACACATTGCTCTCTGCTCTTCAATGTTTCTAGATAATATTTTTTCTCATTTTGCAATGAATCGAGAAAATTTAAAATTGACATAAATTTTCATATCTATCAATGTGAAGGCCAAGACTTTAAGATAGAGTAATATTAGATCCTGATTAATTTTTAAAAAGAATAAGTTGAGGGGCTGAGCACCGGTGGTGTAGGAGTTGTGCGCGGGACTGCGGCCCACTGGGATGGAGGTTCGATTCCAGCTCCACGAAGCAAAGGCTGGGCCTCCTACTCCCACCACCTGAGGACAGTGATGCCCCCCCCCCCCAAAAAAAAGAATAAGTTGAATATGAAAGAGGTCCTAAAAACTGTACAAAGCTGCCTCTAAATTTTATATCTTAAACCAGTATCTGATTATAAATATTAACTCAAAAAATACACTGACGAGACAAATTTCTCTTTCTCTCTTTCTTCTCCACCCACCCCCCCAACCGCTCCATATCACCCTCTCTTCACAATTGAGATCATATGCTACAGAATCACAATTCCATAGAGAATATTCATTGGCTGTGACGTTATTACCTAGTGATCAGGCTTTAAAGCAGGTAGAATCAAGTGATATCTACCAAAAGTGGCTGTCCAAAGGGGTAGGATACTCTCATTTGCAGATAACCTTTCTGAGTCTCTTCTACTAGTTTGTTTCATGGCCTACTTTGAGTCAGACTCCTAGGTATTGATAAGAACCTATCTCATCTAGTTAGTCTCATCCGGCTTGCCCTTATTCTGTCCCTTAATGGTTTTCCTTAAACTACCCATGATTTACCATATACATCGAGTGCTTTCTTTATTTTTTCCCACTCAGCTGACCTATGGTATTTGGAAGGTAGGTTGGACAAGTCTCTGGTATTATTGTGTTATTCTCCAGAGTCTCAGCTTTGAATGGTGGTGATTGGGCAGCTTTGGCAAGAGTTGCCCTAGGAACTATCCTACATGTTTCCTTCCTGTACAGGAAGCAGGTCTGGGCCCTGCAATGCTGCTTTCAAAGTTGGGCAAGGCTCATAGTGCCTGGCTTATTATTTAGCTGGAAGAGGACTAGTGCTTTTGGCTTTTCTGTTTTATTTTTCATTCCATTAAAGTTGATTTTATTTGGCTTTACTTCCAAATTATTTCTATTTCTCTTGCCAATGGCCGCAACGCTAAAATGCAAAGCCATATCTTGATTTAGGGCAGAGATGTCTTCATTTGTACTTTATAGACATTTGTAGAGCCACTAGGATGGGATGTGATAGATGTTGCCTTATCATTGTGTCACTTAGCAGCAATGACGGCTCTGCACCAGGCAAGGAAAAGATTTACGGTGGAAGTAGAATGAGGAGAATCATGAAAGTATGCCTTGCCCAAATATCTTGCTGGCTTCCTCGAATACTTCCATCATTACTATCCACTATACCTCAATGTTTCCTAGTAGACTTGTCTTCCTCTTGGTTAGGACACTGCATCACATCTAGTTGTGTGAACTTGGGCAATTTTCTGAATACCTGAATCTCAAGTTTCTCAGAGATAAATTGAGAAATTGGAATCCATCACCTTGAACGCTCCTTCAGGAGCCCTGGTAGCATAGTGGGTTACAAGTTGAGCTGCTAATCACAAGGTTGGCAGTTCAAAGCCACCCGTCATCCCTCAGGAGACAGGAAGTTTTCTACTCCTATGAAGATTTAGTGTCTGAAACTCAAAAGGGCACTTCTACCCTGCCCTAAAGGGGCCCCTTGAGTTGGAATCCACATCCAGGCAATGAGTTTAGGTTTTGTTTTGGAAGATTCATTCCAATGACCCCTAGTGACATAGTTACAGCTTCAGATGCTGATCAAAATATGCACAGTTTGCACCCACAGGGAAAATGAGGCACTGTGCTTCTGAAAATATTATAGCATTGAGACTGCCCTGGGGCTACTTGTGGATTGGAATCAACTCAACAGTACTAGGTTTGTTTTTTGTTTTTAAGATACATTTCATCTCTGAAAAGTTTTATTATACTCAAAGAGAAATAGTCCATTAATATATTGTTAACACTTTAGTGTGGATTTTTCATTACATTTTATTAGATTTCCTTCTCACAGAATAAATAAATGTAAGTTGGTGATGAAAGAAAGTTTACTCTGAGATAAGACAAGGTGTACCCTGGAAGTAAAATGTCATTAGAAATCTGGTAAAGCAGATTTAGAGAATAGCAATGAGAAATGGGTTCAGAAAGGGTCGATAGGTAGAAGTACACTAGACTTGAGCATCGCAACTTGGGAGTTTATTATGCTTTTGTTATGCTGGGTCATATAAAAAGAACAGAAAATCTTTAAGGGCAGAACCAAATAATCAATCACTCATTGTGTGCCTTAACTTTGCTAGTGGTTATGATTTGAGAGAAATATAAATGCTAGTTCTTGTCCTTAAGGACTTATTAGTAATGTTGGAGGGGGCCCATTCTAACACATTACACTGCTCTCACTGAGGCCTACAATTTCGTAGGAGTAATAGTTTTAAAAATATCTTTAAAAGATGCATTTAAAGTGTTAAAGAGTCAAGCTGTCACTTGACAGACTAAGGTGTGCCTGACCCAAACTATAGTGTTTTCAAACGTATTATATACATTGGAAAGCTAGACCACAAAAGAATTGATGCACTTGAATGGCGGTCTTGGCAAACAACACTGGAATCACCATGGACTTCCAGAAGAGCAAACCTATCTGTCTTGGAAAACACACAGCCAGGATGCTTAGAAGGGAAGATGGAAAGACTTAGTCTCACAAACTTTGGACATGTGATCATGGGAGATCAATCCTTAGGAAGAAACGTCATGCGTGGTAAGTAGACATTCAGTGAAAAAGAAGAAGAGGAAATCAACTGACACAGTGGCTAGGGAATTGGCTCACACATAGCAACAACTGTGAGGGTGTCACAGGGCCAGGTGCTGTTTAATTGTGTTGTGCATGGGGTCACTATGACTTGGAACCCAACTCAAAGGCAGTACATAGCAGTAACAATCATCTTGGGGGTGTCACAGCATGTCAGAAAAAGAGAAGCTTAATGGAATAAAGCAATCTGATTTGGGGGAGCAGGTACTTCAGTTTTCTCTTTAAACCCTCATCAGTGGGATTATACACACTCCAAATTTTGAAATTAGCGAGACTGGCTGGATTTTAAAGACTGGTCGTGTCTATAACTCTAAATGGGGGCTTTGGGTTCATTGTTCAGGAACTGCCGATGCTATGTTGCTCTGCTTGTACCATATTATTCAGAAGTGAGTTATATCTTCCTTGTCAGTTGTGCTCAGTGAACAGAAAACACTCATCATAGTATAGAACATTTAGGCAGGTCATATAAACTATTGGAAAGCAGCACGTCCTTGTTTCTTGAGAATTAATGAGTTTGAAGGCTTAGAAAATATCCTGAAAAATCACTGAAGATTATAGAACTCAATGAGGGCAAGCATAGCACAGACATCATCCATTAGATTTGGACTAATAAACTATCTTCTTTCTCTTCCTGAAATAGATCAAAATGACTGAAAATGTCCCAGAACCACATCTGGAGGATGATGATGAGCTGGACGGCAAGCTCAATTATAAGCCCCCACCTCAGAAGTCTCTGCAAGAACTACAAGAGATGGACAAGGATGATGAAAGTCTAGCCAAGTACAAGAAAACACTCCTGGGGGATGGTCCTGTGATAGCAGGTATGTGTTTGGGAAATGGGAGCAAATGCAGGCCCCAGACGGAACATATGCCATATTTCAGCTACCGGGAATGAGTGCAAAGGAAAAGAACACTAATTTCCCCCGTGTTAAGAAAAGAGTTACAATCCAAATATAGTGAATAAAACTCCAAAATGCCTCCTATAGAGATAAAATTGATGTCGCTGGTCAAGACTATTGCGTCGTTTCTGAGTCATATTTACCCTAGGTAAAACAAAATGAAATACCGCCTAATCCTGCACTGACCACACAATTGTTCTGAAGTTTGAGCTCAGTATTGCTGTCACTGTGATAGTCCATGTTGTGGAGGGCTGTCTTCTATTTTTCCTGCCCCTCTCCCAAGCAAGGCATCCTTCTCTGGAGACTGATCTCTCCCTTAACAGGTCCAAATGATAGGAGACGAAGTCTAACCATCTTTGTCTCTAGGGTGAAGTGGCCAGATGTCCCACTTTTAAACAACTTAACAATATCTCGTGGCATTTTAAAATTAAAATAAACATATTCCAATACTATTTTTGCATTCTATGAAAAATTGTGTTGCTCCATATAGACCAAATTTTTAATCAAGAGCCCACCCGCCCCCCAGTCAATGGTATCCCACTTAAAATCTGGTCACTTTACTCTAGGAGCATTCTGACTGTACTCTGCTGAGACACATCTGCTGTCCTTTTGGCAGCCCATGGCATTTCCACCCTTCTTTGCCAGCACCATAATGCAAATGCATCAATTCTTCTTTGATCTTCCTAATTCAGTGTCTGGTTCTCACATGCATGTGAGACTATTCAAAGTACCATGGTTGGGGTCAGACACACCTCAGCCCTCAAAGATGTCCTCCTGGCCATTTATGCACTTTAAACATGCTTTGTGCAGCAGATTTACCCAATGCAATGTGTGGTTTGAGCTTTTGACTGCTGAGTTTATGATCACTGATTGTGGGTCCAAGCCAGACAAAAATCCTTGACAATGTCAGTCTTTTCACTATTTATCATAATGTTGCCTATTAGTCCAGGTGTGGTGGTTTTGGTTTTTTCTTTAATTGAGTTGTAATCCATACTGAAGTCAATACTCCTTGATCATTAATAGCAAGTGCTTCAAGTCCTCCTCACTTTCAGCTAGCAAGGTTGGGTCATCTGCATATGGCAGGTTGTTAATTAGCTTTCCACTAAGGTCTCTAAGTCTTCCTCCAATCTTGAGGCTACATGCTTCTTCATATAACCCAGTTTCTCTGATTATTTCCTCAGCATACAGATTGAATAAGTATGAGGGAAGGATACAGCCTGATGCACACCTTTCCTGATTTTTGAACCATACAGTCAGTATCCCCTTGTTCTGTTTGCACAACTGCATCATGATCCATGTGCAGGTTTCACATGAGCAAAATAAGCACAATTGTTCTGGAATTCTGATATCTTCTCAAAGCTATTGTTAGTTTCCCATGATCCACAGAGTCAAATACCTTGTCATAAGTAATTTTAAAAAAACACAAGTAAACGTTTTTTTTCTGGTACTCTCTGCTTTGAGTCAAGACTTACCTGACATCAGCAATGGCATCCTTTACTCCATGTCCTCTTGTGAATCCAGCCTGAACCTCAGGCAGCTCCCTGTCACTGTACTACTGCAACCATTGTTTGATGATCTTCAGCAAAATTGTACTTCCTAAGATATGAAGGACATTATTCTATAATTTGAACATTCTGTTGGGTCATTTTTCTTTGGAGTGGATACACATATGAATCTGTTCCAGGCAACTGGCCAAGTAGCTCCCAAATTCTTTGTCTTAAATGAACGAGTTCTTCGAGCACTACATCAACTGTTGAAACATTTTATTTGGTATTCAATCAATTTCCTGTTTAGGTTAATGCTTTCTGGGCAGTTTGCACTTCCTCAGGAGGCTGTTCATGATTCTTGAGCGCACGCTTCTTCTAGAACTAGTGGGATCTTGACCAGTTCTTTGGGGTACAATGACTGTATATTCTTTCCGTGCCCTTGTTTACTTCCAGCATCATTCAGTATTTCTCCTCTCAAATCTTTCAATGTTGCATTTCAAGCCTTCAATATGTTTACTTTTGTCCGTTTGAAATGTGTTTAGTTCAGAGATGAGATACAGGTTAACATTGAAATATAACACATAGAGAGAATGTATAAGGAATCTACACAAACACTTATCATTGCAGCCTCTTCTCTCAGTAGCTCTCACAGACTTTCTCCTTCTTCTCTCCATCCCAGCCCTTCACTGACCATTCAATTTGTCCACATACAAAATGACATAGCACACTAGGGTCCCACGATATGTATGGGTCGTTCCTAGCAGAGTTCCTCATCATGGTCACTCGAGAAATGTTTGATATTGATAAGTAAGATATATATTTTAAAAGTGTGAAGTCAAATAGCATCTCTTTAACTTATCAGGTAATCAGAACCAAATATGGCGAATCTACCACATCCTCTTCTATTTCAAAGCAGCCCTGTGACACAACGAACGTCCATTTGGCTGTTAACCAAAAGTGTGACAATTCAATCCTACTTGTCACTCATGGCAGTAAAGACCTGGTGATGTCTTTCCATTAAAACATGATAACCTTGAAAATGTTATATGGCAATTCTATTCTGTTCCGCAGGGTTTTTATGAATCAGAAATCAACTCAGCAGTCCACAATGTTTCTGTTTCTATCCCAAATAACACTGAAATCATATATGTGTGTATGTAGCGTGTGTATGTATACATGCACACACACATATACATGTGTGTATACACACACATACTCTCCTCAAAATACACAGACAATGGAGATTAAAAATGTTGCTGGAAAACAATTAAAAGATGATGGGCTTTCCCAATGAACCTTTTGAAGTCTCTTCATCCATCTGTAAGAGACCTAATGACAAAGTAAATTGCATGTGAGGCTGCAAACCATCAGCCAATTCAAGGGGGGAAAGATGAGATTTTTCTACTCCTCTCAATATTTAAAGTCTCAGAAACCCAGAGTAGTTCTACTCTGTCATATAAAGCTGATCTGCGTCAGAATCAACTTGATAGAGGTGAGGGTTTTTTTTTGATACATCTGCGCCCTGTGTTTACATTCCCTTTTGAATCCTGCAGACCCAACAGCCCCCAATGTCACAGTCACCCGGCTAACCCTTGTGTGTGATAGTGCCCCAGGACCAATCACCATGGACCTCACTGGTAAGTAGACACATCTGTTCTGTTCAGAGACCTGAGAATAATTCCATGGAAAACTTGGTTTCTCTGCCCCAATCCAGCAGAAGGAGCTCCTAGGAAAGTGAATCCAAGTGATATGTGTTGGCACCAGCTTACAAATCACTCCTTTCAGAGGACACAGAACTTGGCCATACTTAGTGAAGAGCCTCACCTCTTTGTTTATTTCATTAACGAAAGCACAGGAGTACTGTGTGCTATTTACTTCAGATGCTTGGAATTCATATGATAGCAAAAGGGTTATTATTCATATAAAAAGACTACTGATTAAGATATTAAGAAGCACTCAGCATGCTTCTCAAATACTTATATTTATATAACTAAACATCAGAGAGGAAAATATTGTTCTCATATCAGCCACAGAACTTACCTAAAGACTAGTATTCATTTAAGGTCTCTTGAAAACGACTTGAAATTCCTCTGCTAGGTCTTTCTTTTTTTCCTAGCTTAAGGCTCTGATCCTTCTAATACAGGAAAATTTCCCCACTAAAGGCAAATAAACTAGGATGGTACTATTTAATTCTTACTATGACTAATTCTTACCACCTTACTGTATATAAATCCTTCTCTGCTTTTTTTTTTTTTCTGTTTTTTTTGTTTGGGCATCACTGCTCTCCGGTGGTGGGAGTAGGAGACCCAGCCCCACTGCTAGAATTGAACCTCCATCCCAGTGGGCTGCAGTCCCGCGCACAACCACTACGCCACCGGGGCTCAGCCCTCTCTGCATTTTTTAGAAAGTGAAAAAATGAGGCAACATTACCAGGAGGTGGGGGTTTTCAAAGGCAAGATTAACTTATTTTATCATCTATCTAATTTCTGTAAAGAGAAAAATACGTTACAATAATACACTTTTTTTTCAGACCCAACAAAAGAAAATTCTAAAACAGTCGGTTTAGCCGTGAAATAATTCCCCTCTCACTGCTCATATCCACTCTCTGCCTTATATGGGCTTTCTTGCTGTCAGAGGGAGGAAATCAGAGGCTGAGAGAACATACTTCCTGTTCAACAGAAATCATCAGAGCAGACCCAGCACACAAAATCAACCACCCTACATCCTAATGCCTCTCTATGAGAGGGACTCTGTCACGCTTTAGGGTTCAGACTCTTCCTGTGTGAAACTGGGTGAAGGTATCAGGTGTAACTGCCAGTGAAGAGAAGGTTTGAATTTGCACCACAGGAGATCTGCTTTATTCAGAAGAGCATGAAGATATTGCAGGGAAATTCCAGCAGAAGGGATCTTGTTACCAAAAAAGCTAGTCAGGTAAATCCTAGAGGTATACAAATTCAAAAACTTTGTGGAGAAAATGGAATTGAAAGAAAATGGAATTTGCCCATGAAATTTTTGAAACACCTTCAATATACTTGTACAAGCTATCTCCAGAGGATTTGATATCATTTTTTAAAAGTAACCTTTGTGCTAAAGGAAAATGTTGAATTAAAATCAAAATTTTCTTCTAAGAAAGTATAACACACACTCCTGTATAAAATGTCTACACGGGGCTGAGCCCCGGTGGCGTAGTGTTGTGCTTGGCACTGCGGCCCACTGGGTTGGAGGTTCAAATCCAGCAGCAGATCTCCAGGAGCAAGACTGAGCCTCCTACTCCCACCACCAGAGGGCAGTGATGCCAAGAAAAAATAGATAAAAAAATAAAATGTCTACACGTTAGACTTAAATGTCATATTGTACAGGATCACCCTGACAGAAAAAGAAAGACTAGTTACCACTCTAAACAGAATACAAGAATTTGAAACAGTTTTGAGTTTTATAATATCTGAAGTGTGTATAATTCAGATGATCCTCCTTAGGAAAAATAATACTAAATGGTCAATACAAATTTAAAAGTAAGTGTAATAGTGAATATGATGACCACTTTAAAATAAATCACTAATAATTTTTAAAGCTGAAAAATACCACAGGCATCACCAGAGCCATAAAGAATAAAGTCTAGCATTCCTTGATATTTTCCCTCTATTTCTTTTCATGAGGGTAGGGGGGATGGACAGCACATTCCTTGATCACTTCTTCACTTGACTGCCTGGAACCATTTTCTATCGGAAGAATAGAGAGCTCATTGTAATTTTCCTATAGGGTAGTTGATTAAAGCTCATTTATTATTTATTATTATTATTATCGATTAGAAAACATCTCACCTTTACAATATTGCTTCTGATGTCATACACTTTTGGAATTGTCATGACATTAAGCCAACAGTTCAATTGCATTTCTTTCATGTCTGAGGTGTAGGGAAGACTCCAGCATGAGGCATTTCAGGTTTGTGCGTAGTCAGAGGTCAATATAAAGGATGGAATTTATGTTTTGTTAGTCTCCCTGTGTATCTGTTTCTGAAGAAAAATAAATGGTTTCTAAATCCACTTCTACAGGAGACATCGAAAGCCTCAAAAAAAAAACCTTTGTGCTAAAGGAAGGTGTTGAATACCAAGTCAAAATTAACTTCAAAGTAAGTATCGTACCCCATTTATTTTTATAAAGTATAATTCCTTTTTATCATTACAGATTAAATTTATGTTGCCTTATTAACATGCTTTTTGCCTAACCCACTCATCTCTCCAATCTCCAGTTCTGTGGTCTTCTTTTCTAGAGTTTGAGATCCACTTGTTGCAGAACAGCCTTGTGCCTTTTTCTACTTTGGGTCCTCACCTTTCACCCTGTTCAGAGAGAGAGCCCTTATACAAAGGGATCCCTCTCTCTGTAGACTCCTGACACTCTTCGTCAGGAAGCACCTGTTGCATTGGATTAAACCATTTGTATCATTCCGTGCTTGCACGGACTGGGCGTCATGAAGCAAGGAGATCCTATCTACCCCTTCTTTCCAGCACTGCACATAAAACCTTGCAAACAAAAGCCTTTGCGATGACATGCAGAGAAAAGCACCCATTAAGGAAGTAATCAATGGAGAGGAAATAGACGAGATCAAACTAACTCTCCTTCATTAATGATTATATAAATATGGAGATTTTGGTCTTTGGTAAATGGCTGGAGATGACAGGTCTGGTTGTGGAGCAGAGAACAAAGAGAGAGTCAAGCTCAGCAGGAAACTAACAGGTACCTAATGTGTAAGTATAAACCCCAATGAGCAGCCCAAATCAAGGAGACAGAAAATCTTGACTTCAAGAAATATTTTAGAAATGTGTTGTTTGCACACAAGCACTTGTGGTTGTCCCTGAATCCTACGTAGCCATACTCTTCAGAGTCTGGGCTAGAGCCTGTCTTTTCTATTTGAACTCTGTGCCCTTCTTCCCCACCAATCCAGGGGTTAATTCGGTGTTCGGGGACACTCGCTTCCCACCACATACGAACATGCCTCAAAATAATGTCATTCTGGAGCGATGTGCTGATAGCTACTCTGTACTAGAGACTGAGCTACAGTTCATTTTCTCATTCCCAGTTATATTACTATTGAAGCAGCTGGAGCTTTAAAAAGACATTTATCCAAATATGCCTAGAATGGGTTACCTATCTGGCCAGTTGTTAATCATTAAGGCTACTATATTAATTTGTCGACTCGGCAAGCCAGTTTTTATCAAGCAAAACATTATAAGTGATTGGAACAAGTAAAACCTTGTCAGTTGATCCCCCTCTGCTGCACATGAGGCCTAATCTGGTTTTCAATACTTTCTGTATTCTTTGCTCATATTGGGGTTGATGATAGATGTGTTATGCTATTGGGAGTCTTGAGCCTTTGTTATAGGTTCTTCTGTTTTTCAGTACATGAAACCCAGTACTGGTGACTCGATAGTGAGGTACAAGGACAGGGAGGTGTAAAAAGGAGTTCAGGAAGGAAAAGAAAGTTTTGAAACTGATTGTGGTAGAAATTTTATAACACTGTTTGATGTGATTGGACTATGGATGAGTATTATATCAGGATATATATAACTCCCAATAAAAGGATTTTTGAAGAGGAAGGGGTTTAAAACTAGAGCTTCTATGATGACAGGGAACGCTTAGGAAGAAGGCTGCAGTGTCTGACCCGGGAATCAGCGTTATACATTTGGGTACCAATGAGCAAAGCAAAGGGAGAGCATTCATGGTCTATCCACTTCAGAAATTTGTGGCCTATGAATATTTCAAACCCCCCAAATATAGTCTACATGTATAACCTAAATAACTCTTGAGCTACCCTGTGATCTGGCCCAGCAGAGCTACATTTAAACCACACTAAATCCTAATTCACTGTGGTCAAGGGGACACCAACTCATAGAGGCCCTGTAGGGTAGACATACCCCGTGAGTCTCTGAGAAGGTAACTGATTACAGGAATAGAAAGCCTCAGTCTTTCTCCCAAGCAGCAGCTGGTGGCTTGAACTTTGGACTTTGTGGGTCATAGCACAATGTAAAGTTGAAAATATTATAAAGTTTTTAAAATCTTTATTGCGATATCTTGAAAAATACATTCATTTTCCCTATTCTTAGAAACCACTTCTGAGAGACTAATTAAGAAGTTTGGTCTTTTTATCATGGTTGCTTCATGAAGCTGTTTTCATTTTGTCTGCTTTTGATAAATTTGTATCACGCATTCTACTAAGTAGCAATATAGAATCTAACGCTAGTAGAAGTAACTGTTTGTCTACCTCATAACCAACAGAACAAAGTATAATATTGAGATTGACTTAATTATTCTGCCCTCTTTTAAAAAAAATGGGGTGGGGGTGGGGCATTAAGCATAATTATTGAGGAGAATTTTTTTTATTTTAATAAATCATTTTATTGGGGATCTTTAAAAACATTATATATATTTACATAGGCAGAAAGATAACTAAAATAAGAAATAAACAATTAACTAATCTATAAAGCATTACAAATGGCTCGGTGCAACTCACTTGCATGAGACAGCTAGTACAGTGGCAGTCCTTCGAGTCTTGAGGGCCGCCAGGTAGTTCTCTGTTAAGTGATTCAGGCTATCCCGCCACAGGCAGCAAACCACAAGGCAGCTCACCAACCGTTAGCCAGATGACAGGGTCTGACAGTCCCCAGGTCAAGAGATGTGTGAGTAGAAAGACTTAAAAGAACCTCAACTCACAGTGAGACAGTCCACGGATTAGGTATCCCATGGGTAGTGCAGCTTGGAGATCGAGGCACAGGACAAACAAGACAACCAGCTAGCTGATCTGAAGATTCAAGAGCAAGAATGAGGCTTGTTGGGGAATCTTACAGCTCTTACAACAACCCATAAATCAATTATATGAAGCACATGTGTACATATGTTGCCATCATCATTTCCAAAACATTTTCTTTCTACCTGAGTCCTTGGTATCGGCTTTTCTTCCCCCCCACCCCCAACCCTCACACCTTCGTGACCCCTTGATAATTTATAGGTTATCTTTATTTCCATAAATAAAGATACTGACACTGACCATTGTCTCTCATCACCCATGTTATAGTTGTTTATTCCCCAGGGTACATCGATGATTGTGATTGGTTTCCCTCACCTTCCCCCTACTCTCATGGTATCGCCACTCTCATTATAGGGCCGAAGGGGGTTATCTGTCCTGGATTCTGTGTGTTGAAAGCTCTTATCTGTACCACTGTACATGCTCTGATCTAGTTAGATTTGTAAGATAGAACTAGGGTCATGATAGTTTGTGGGGCGGGGTGGGGCAAGAATGGTAATAGAAAGCATTAAAATACTAGATTGTGTGTTTCATTGGTGCTATTCTGCACCCTGACTGGCCCACCCCTTCCTTGTGACTCTTCTGTGAAAGGTCCGTGGTCTACAGTGGAGCTTTGGGTCTGCATTCTGACCCACCCTCATTTGCATCAAAATGCTTGTTCCTTTGGGGTCTTCTGATACCTGATCCCATGGACACCTCAAGGTCACACTGGTTGGTGTGCTTCTTCCCTGTGGTTTTTGTTGCTTCCGTGCTAGATGGCCACTTGTTTAACTTCAAGTCGTTAAGACCCAGACACTGCATCTTGTAAATACCTGGAGCCATCAGCTTTCTTTGCCACATTTGCTTTTGCACCCATTTTCTCTTCAGTGCTCATAGTGGGAAGGTGAGCATCACAGATTTCCAGTTTATTAAAACAAAGGATTCTTATGCTGAAGAGTAATTGAGTAGAGGCCCCATGTCCATCTGCCACCTTAATACTTAACCTATAAATATATATACATAGATTTATTTCCCCATCATCATATATGAATATATTTACATATGTACATGCCTGTATTTAGGCCTTTATAAATGTTCTTTGCCTCCTAATTCTTTCCTCTGTTTCCTTTTACTTTCTTTCTGTGCCACTATCATGCTTGACCTTCATTCAACTCTCTGTAATTTCTCTGGCTACGTTGTACTTGATTGAGTCCCACCAGGCATTCTATAGCCTCCTCACCATCTATTTTAGATCTGTTGTTGTTCCCTTGCCCCTGGGTTCATTGGCTCCCTCCTCCTCCAAATCATCAGCCCAATTGTTTTCTTGAGGACAAATTCTCAAAAGTACTTTACTTAGTCATTTTGGTGAATAGCTAACCAACTCCCCCAGCTAATGGTGTAATTTCCACTTTCATTTGTTTGTATAGACATGACCACTGTATAAAATTGACAGAAATCCAGTACACGGAAATTGAATCATGGAAAAACTAAGTGTTTGGGATGTCTATATTTTCTATCCTGTTCTACTGAATTTTCTGTCAAAGATTTGAGAAAGAGGCAGGATCCCAGACAACATTGGGAAAAAAAGGGAAAAAAAGGCAGACATCCAAACTACTTGCCAAAAACAGGTGGTTCTCACTCATTCCTTAGACAAGGAAAAGGACGTTTGGTGTGGCCCATCTCCTCCCCTCCAAAGTCCAATCTCAATTACCGTGCAGGCATAGCCTTCCAGACTTGATTTTTCCATTACGACTTTTCTCCTTGCTGTTTGTTTTTCATATGCTAGGTGGATCATTTCCCAGGTTATGGTTTTCAGATATTTGCATAACATTTTCCATTATTACTTCTGTGACCTTTCCTAAAACAAGGACAGTCTCCTGGCCAGCAGTATGAGGGAAGGGGAATCTAGACCAGGGAAGTCTAGACGGTTGCAAAAAGCAGAAACACTATGAGAAGTATTGAGAACAGGTTATCATTAACCCCAACCCTTCTGAAATAGCAGAGATAATTGTCTTCTATTGTTCACAGTGGGTTCTTTTGATTTCTTCTGCCAATTATGTTCTACCACCACACTAAATGATTGCAGCAACTCTTATTATGATCCAAATCTTCTGTTCTTTCAAATCTGTTCCAACGTAGAGAAGATCCAGTGAGGCAGGGTCATGGGGAAAGTGAAGGGCACTCTCTAGCCTGAGTTACCTGGATCTTTCTCTCCTGCAGGTGAACAAGGATATTGTGGCAGGCCTGAAATATGTTCAGCACACCTACCGGACTGGGGTGAAAGGTAAGGACCTGGCATTTTACTGTCTCAAACTATGATTCTCACTAATACTTAAGTTTCAGGTGATTACTTTATAAAGCATATTAAGATCTCATCGAAGCTTTGGACCCTCACCTAAGGAAAGGGCAAACATATGCCTCAACCTGAGATATTAATGAGGGGTTGGAAGATCAATGTTCAGTAAACCTAGCTAAGTCTTTGGTCAGCCATTAAACATAGGCAGTCGGCCTCTGGAATTAAGTTTTATTATTAATAAAGAAGAAGTGTGACTAAGATAACTTTAAATGACATAAAATATAAAACTACTTCCAAGCATTAAAGTATGACTGATAGTCATCAAACCTAAGAGCCAGAGAAACACATCACAGTGAAAAAATAACCAACCCCATGTATGTCGGGGTGTGGGGAAGGGGGGTTGGGGAGGTTGGACCAGTGCTCTGTTTCTTAGCAAAGAAAGAAAAAAGTACTTGTCCTAGGATTGAGAAAATCTGTCTGCCACAGATAGAACAGCATTGCTTAATATGCAGCTGTTCTCTGCAAGCAGCACCTAAGCTGTGCATGCCACAGGAAGCTGCCTTCACTTCTCTTCCATCATCAAGACACAGAATTGAGAGGTGGGAGGGTGATAGGACAGTTTTTACACTTACCTCTTACTTGAAAGGCTCCCCAAGGTTGTAAAACAGTATTGCACAGACAGTTCTACAGCATTAACAGAGGATAGACAAAAGTTGTTTGAAATTAACTTGTCACTAAAGACTTCAAACCGATTTCAGCTTTATTTTTTTCTCTTCTTTGTTTTTAAAGCCACTCGAGTCACCATTTAGGTTTGAGGAATAAGGAATTTGAAGGGTTTGGGGTTTTTTTTTGGGGGGGGGGTTAAAGAAGCAGACTATGCATACGTACACAGCCCATCTCAAGAAAGGAAATCAACAATATCCTATTGAACCTTCCATATATGTGTTAGTTTATTTGTTTCATTCCCCAAACCTCCAAAATCCCTCTCCTATCCCTGTTCCCTCCATATGGCAGGGGGCAGGGGTTAATACATTTGTCCAACAAAGAGAACCACTCAATTACTCAAATGTCAGAAATATTGTTGGCTTAAAAGATCTCAGTTAGCCTTTAGAGTGTCTCATGAAAAATAGTTTAATTTCTTATTTTCTTTTTAGCATAGTATATAACTATCACTGATTCTTCAGACTTATTTAGAACACATTAAGTCTAACTATGCATTAGCCTAACATTTACTTATGCTTCCCATTCCATGCTATTCTTAAGATACACCATATTTTTTCACATAAAGCCCAACCAAAAAGAACCTATCACCATCTAGACCACTCATAGTGACCCTACAAAAAGTTCCCAAGAGTGCAAATCTTCTTAAAGGCAGATAGCCTCATCTCTCTCCCAAAGGGTAGCTAGTAAATTTGAACCACAAATCCTGAAGCTAGCAGCCCACACCTAACCCACAATGCAACATATAATACCGCTATGTAAATAATGTGCACATGCACAGAGCACACATAGCACAGTAGAGGACTGATTTTCCAGGGCTAATCAGTAAAACCTATGTAGTGTGTTTGTCATTTGCACAAAATATCTCATCCTGTTTGTGTTAGTCCGGGTAGGCTAGAGAAACAAATATCATAGACACGCACATAGATATAAGGAAAAGGTTTATATACAAGAGGAACAGGACATTGAGCCCAGTCCAGTTCAAAGTCATAAGTCCGATATTAACCCACATGCCCAAAACCAGTCTATAAAGTCTCGTTCCAACTCACGAAGTCACAGGTCAGTGGGTGTAGAATCCCAGCGCTGGCAGGGGTCTCCTCATGGCTCCTCGCCTCCAGGGCTCAGGGTCCATCAACAGCAAAAGCAACTCATCGCTGGCAGAGGTCTCCATGTGCCTGCCCCAGCTTCAGAGGGCTGGCTCCATCAGGGCAAAGCCATGTGGTCTCTCAGCTGGCTCCTCCAGCCTCTCGGACACTGCCATCTTGTCTTGTCTGTGATTCATCATCTCTCAGACTAACTCCCAACAACTGGGGAAGATAGCTTCTCATCTTCACAATAGAAACATCACGAGATTTCCCAGAAGTCTCAGGAGAAAGTCATGCCCACATAGAGGCCTCATTGGCTACTCAATGGCTATCTCCAGATTAACAGGATAGACTCCACCCCTACATTTCAATAATAAAATTAACATAAGTACATGACTGCCACACTGTTCCTTTATTATGAGGTTAGATAATTGAACCATTTGTCCTAGTTCTTCATCCTTTTTTTTTTTTTACCAATTTATCAAATCCCCTTCCATTCAATTATTTTCTCCACTAATGCTACCCATCCCAATAATTTCCATTACTTGATCAATCTATCTATTTTTAAAAAATGCATAGGCAGAAGATCTTTAAAGTTCATTATACAGAGATTGAAATGAAATTCATTTTCATTTATGTAATTAAGGCAGACGTAGAGTTAGATCTAGAATTCAAGTTCCAAGTGGAATTATTTTTAATAATACAATCTGTTTAAAAGAAAAAGAAGTGGGGGAAAGTAGCTGCTATTGTGTCAATTACAACTCCAAGCAGCCCTGTGTGTCTCAGAAAGAGCTGCGCTCCATGGGGTCTTCATGGTGAATTCTTTTTGCAGAAATAGGTTACCAGGCTTTTTTTCTGGGCATTTTTGGGTGGATTCAAACCATCAACCTTTAGCTTACCCATCAGGTGCATTAACCATGTCTACTGCCACGTTTTCATGCAAAGAACTTGGATCCCCACTGATTGGGTGCATTGGGTCGCAAATTTTCTCAGCACTCAAAAGCAGCTGTGATGCTTTACAAAAAAATACCAACTATTGGTGCCCATGACAGATTATCAAGCCACAGTTCTTAGAATTAGGAAATTTATTGAAAGGTACAACAAAAATCAACAGGAAAGGTGTTCCAGCTGCATCGGATGTGAAGTCTTGTCCTTGTCTTTCTTCACTGTGAGAACTGTACTCCAGTTCCTCCCATTGGAAGTCTTTGAATCGTCTCTCACAGACTCTTACCCTAACGAATTTTCCTTTCTTCCTAGTGGATAAGGCAACGTTCATGGTTGGCAGCTATGGGCCCCGGCCTGAGGAGTATGAGTTCCTGACTCCTACAGAGGAGGCTCCAAAGGGCATGCTGGCCCGGGGCACTTACCACAACAAGTCTTTCTTCACTGATGACGACAAGCATGACCACCTTACCTGGGAGTGGAACCTGTCCATTAAGAAGGAGTGGACAGATTAAGAGCACCTGTCTGCCTCACCTCCCACCTAGAAGCAGTCTTTCAGTCATGTGCATCACTTGATTACGTGATCTTCTATCACGCCTCGTGTTCACAGCTAGGCCCTTTCCCAACACTCTTTTATAGCCTCTTATGAAAGCATCTTGTACCCCACTGCCTTGAAAATTAGTTCCCAACACAAGTGGCTTCAACAAGCCCAAGCCAAACAACCCAAGCTTCAACCCTGCCTATTTCCTAATTCCCATGAGGGTTATATCTTCAAAGCTCTCTATCTCAGATTCTAGTCACTAATGATCTCTTGTCTTATTGCCATTGAGCAACTAGAGGGCAGGAAATGGGTATACTCTTGTTAACAATACTTTAATCTTAGATTCCAGTAGCCCCTTGCACCCCGGCATTCTTCAATGGCTGCTGCTTGCTCAAGGAAGGTCCCTAATAACATTCCATATTAGTTGGGGCTCTCCCCTTTTTTGGGGGGGACACTGTAAATGGCACAAGAGAGGAAGAATAAAAGAAAGAACTGTCTATTCTGACTGAGACCTTTATTTCTCTGCCTTCTGCTTTGGCACACACTTGTTGACTGGATGGTCACATTGGCATGTCCCCCAGAGGGATTGGGAGTGGGAGTGACACAGTAGAGAAGGGAGCAACATAAATGAAAATGGATCAGTCCCCCTTTCCAATGAAATGATCACAACATGAGTGGTAAAAAAATCTCTCAATCTATTCCTCCATCCATCCGTCTGTCTGTCCTCCTCTCTCTCTCTCTCTCTCTCTCTCTCTCTCTCTCTCTCTCTCTCTCTCTCCTTTTCTCTCCTTCCCTCCCTCCCTGCCTTCCTCTCTCAGTAATAGCATGAAAATTTTTCTCCTGTTGAAAACTTACATATCTCAGTGATGCCTGGAAGGAATCCTGGTTCACCTTTCCCACATGCACCTGAGAGTCAAATCACATTGTGTCTCTCCTATGAAAGAATCCAAAGTAGGTTTCCATGACCTATAGATTGAACTTGAAGACCCTGCATGTGGTATACAAGACCTGCTATTAGCTGGCCACAAGGTGCTTTTCCAGCTGCATTCTCCATTCCCTTATTATGGTTATTATTAATTTTTAATGTTGAATCATATAGTTTTCTCTCAGAGATTACATTGACATCTTTGTACTTTGGTTCAACTTTATATACAAAACTCCCTCCCACTTTTTGTTGACTGGCAAAATCACATTTCCCTAGAACTCTGCTTGGGTCTCCCCTGCAGGAAGAAAGCGTTCACTAAACCCAGTTGTTCTAACTACTCATCGTCCATTCTCTCATGGCGCTCCATGAGTTTCTCTGCTTTTTATCACTTTGCATAATATAAGCATATATCTTTTTCACTTTTTCTTGTGAAATGAGGAAAGGTATGCAGAGGAGATCCATGGTGATGCCCTCAACAATCCACACACATGCTGTTTCCCCTTAATGAATTCTCCTCCAAGCAACACCACTCATTCCACCTCCTCCCAGTGCTTCCTGTCCCCTCTTTCCTAGCTCCTCAATCTTCAGAATTGTTCTTGGGCAAATGCTGACCCCTTGATCTCAAATGGTTGATTATTCTAAGGTGTGTTTATCTTACCAGTATGAGTTTCCCCCTTAAAGATCTGTCTGGCATCTGGCTAAAAAGTGCAGCCCAAGGGTGAGTTCAGTCCAGACCTGGAAGGTGACTAAGGGTCCATTGTCTTGAGAGTTCCTCTAGTCTCTATTGAATCAGAAAGTCTGGTTTATTTTGCATTTCACATTTAAATGATCTGTTCATATGTCTGTCTCTCCCACTGAAAAAGGGAGCTAGAAGCAGCTGCTTCTGATCATAGTTGTCCCTGTGTCCCTAGCACTTAGGTCAATATTTGGCATATGATACTCAGAAGGTTTCTATTTAAATAAATTGTCCTGACTTTCAGAGGGTTGGTTATGTTCGGAGGCCCAGTCCCTGAAATTGGTCTTTTATCTTGGAAGTTGAAGGTTCCCCAAGAGCCAGCTTGCAAAGTTCCCAGAACACCAATAACATCACAGCCAATTCACGACAGAGTGGGCTGCCCGGAGTCCCAAGCACAAAGGTCAGGGCTTAAAGGTGGATCCAGAGAAACACCATGGAAGCACCTCAGTCCACGTTCCTGTGTGTCTTATTGCTCCTCACACAGGGCTTCCTTCGAGGAGTTTCTGCGGAGGGTCCAGAATCCTCAGGTAAAAGAAAATAGTACTTGAGTACTATTATGGGAAGCAATTGCTTTGGGGAGAAGTCCAGGGTAGGGTAGGGGTGGGAGTGGAGAAGACGGCAGTATTCTGGATACACCTTTGCCAAGCATAGCAAATATTTCAGGAAATGCTGGAAAAAAAAAAAGATGTATGTTGCCTAGTGTAAAAGGGGGAAGTCTGGCATTATCCTTCGGAGACAAGTCAGAAGGTCGGGCCATTCTCCGTGTTACTTTAAAACAATGAAGCAAAATGCTGAGGCTTGGAAGGATATTAGTAACTCTACAGCCTGATCTTCTTGGCCTCGGAATGGAGAGTAATGGCATCAGTTCAGTTCCTTTTCCGTTCAGCACCCCAGCACCTTCTGCTTCCCTCTGCCCCACTGTCTCTCCAGATGGCCCAGGCACTGGCCAAGAGCCTGTGTGGCTCACAGATGTCCCGGCTGCTGTGGAATTCATTGCTGCTGCTGAAGTGGCCGTCATAGGCTTCTTCCAGGTTGGTTCAGATGCCTCCCTCCCTCCCCCGCTCGCTCGCTCGCTCCCCCAAGAGCTAGAATGTTCTATCTCAAGGGAGCCTTGACAGGTGCCTTCTGACTAGCTAGCTGGTGCTGCATTAGAAGTGGTGGGTCACAGGGTCACAGCGCCTGCTTTGGGATTATCGGTCAAAACTTCTCTTTTTAAGAACATTCTTAGCTCCTAAATTCTGCCTCCCTTGTATTTCCTTCAAAAGCTCTGAGGCCAGTGCTTTCGTCTCTTAAGGATTTCTCGAAGCTTCTGCTGAAGCGGGACCAAAATGAACCAGTTTTTTTGTACTTGGGCAACACTCTTCATGGGGTGCTGCAACCCCCCGTAGTGTTGGACAATCTCCTTCCTGCCTACAGTCTTTCTCCGAATGGGTTTCCCCTTTTCCCTTTTTCTCTGCCAGCTCTGGTGAGTTGAAAACGAAAGACGTTTTACACATCGAAAGGTGTTGGCCTCCATTTTCCAGACCGACTGCCTGGCTGATAAAGACAGCCAGAGAGAGAGAGAGCACGCACCACGTCCACATTGTCTGTTCTCTCTGGTGAGAGCATCCGGCAACTCCTCTCTGTTGAGCAAGGCCCTGTTCCCTCCTTGCAGTCTGTGTCTGTGTTCATTCATTCATTCCATCTCCCCACTCCCCACCCCTGTCGATTCTGTGTACACAGCTGGAAATCACTGCTGGGCGCTGCCAAGGGGAGAGGAAACCTGGGAGCACATTTTTCAGCGATGAGGGGGCTGAGCTGTAGACAAAACAACTGCCCTCGGGAAGGCAGGGAGTGGCAAGAAAGTAGGGCAGGAGGAGCCTGCAAGCATTGAAATCGTCACCAGATGCCTTCTGCTGACCCACGAGCAATTCCATTTGAAGGAACAGAATAGAAAGAAAAAAAATAATAACAAGGCAGCCTCAATTATCAATTGTTCATACCCTCAAGTGAACTCCACACTGTCCTGGATTTTAGGCCTTTTTGACAAGCCAGGGTCTGGTCCCTCTGCTTGATGGCAGATGCGAGCGTTTTCAACCAATGTCCTCGAGTTCATTCTGACACCTGAAAACTCCATATGTGTCAGACCGGAGCTGTCTCCTATGGGGTGTTTAACAGCTAAGTGTTGCAAGAAGCAGAAAACCAGGCTTTCCTTTTAAGGCACCTCTGGGTGGACTCAAAACTCCACATTTTCAGTTAAGAGCCAAGCACGTTAATCATTGCACCCAGGAATTCCAATGCAAGACTAGTTGTCTTTATTTCTGTTGATGTATCTTCTCTTTCAGTCCAAGGAGATATCGGTCTCTTCTGTTACTGCCTGGAAGTGTAGGAATAACTTAGTATGGTGGGGACGGTCATGCCAGGGTCCTGCTGAAGGACTGAAATCATCACCCTCAGAGGCCTGACTTGTTTAGTCTGGACAAAATATGAACAGTATATGCACGGGCAATACCAAGGATTTATGCATGGCAGACGACATGATCCTGCACATGCCAAACAACCCTTTATTAACAAGACTTTTTTTCATTCCTGGAGCTTTTGACAACCCCTAATTCTTATTTTTGCACTTTTTCATTCTTGTAAAAATGGCTTCCTCCAGATCTACTGTTTTAGATGTGTTCATGGGAGCCCTAGGCTTGGCAGAGTGGTCACACTTTGGGCCGCTCACTCTGAGGCCTGCAGTTCAAAACCATTAGCCACTGGGCAGAAAGATGAGGCTTTCTACTTCCACAAGAAGCTTACAGGGGCAGTTCTATACTGTCCCCTAGGGTCACCATGAATGAAAATGGACTTGATAACAGCGAGGCTGGCTTTGGGTTTAGGTTAAAGTGACCAGATTTTAAGTGGGACACCATTGACCGGGTGGGAGTGGGTGGGTTCTTGATTAAAAATTTGGTCTATATGGAGCAACAAAAATTTTCATAGAACACAAACACAGTATGGTAATATATTTATTTTAATTGTTAAAAAGCTGGACGCCTGGTCCCTTTAGTTAGGTGTATAAACAAACACACAAAACAAGCCCACCAGCAGGCGTTTTGGACTTAACTCTATAAGACAGTACTCCTGTTCATTAGAGTTTCCTAAGCTGTAAATCTTTTTTTTTTTCAAAGCTGTAAATCTTTCTGGGAGTAAACAGCCTCCTTTTTCTCCCTCAGAGCAGCTGGTGGATTCCAACTGCCGACCTTGTGGTTGGCAGGCCAATCCAAGAAATCCACTGCGCCACTGGGGCTCCTTTATATCAATGACAGGACAGACCAATTTGAGGCTCCTTTCCTACTGGTGAAGTTTATGGTGAGGCCATCTAAGAGTCCACTTAGCCTGGGAAATTCAGGAAGGGCACTGCCAACTTAGTCTGTAGACATAGATGTTGCTTCTAAAACAAGTCTATGTTTTGTAATGTGACTGAGCACATTTCTCATCTTTATTCTGTTTTTATGTCTGTGTCTCTCCTTTCCAAAATAATCTCTCTGGCTTTTTCCTCCCTCTTGTTTTTAGGATGTGGAAATACCAGCAGTCTCTGTATTTCGTAGTATGGTGAAGCAGTTCCAAGATGTATCATTCGGAGTGAGCACAAATTCTGAAGTTCTGACCCATTACAACATCACTGAAAATACCATATCCCTCTTTCGTCTGGTGAGTTGGATGGGCCTCTTGACCCTTCTTGTTTTCCTCATAGTCAGTGGGATTGCAAATTCGAGTGCAGACATCCTATCTGGTTCATTCTAGTGTTACTCTCCACCCACCACTTTAAAAATTGGCATTTCCACCCCACATAGGCCAATCCAAGTCTACATGGAAATAAGTTCCCCCAGTAAGTCTGATGGATCTCTGAGGGCCCATGTGCCTGCATGTGTAAGAATCACCTGGAGGACTTGTGGAAATGCAGACTCCTTTGGAACATCTGGGGTGGAAATACAAACCCTCAGCAGGGGATCAAACTGGAGTTGGTCCTTTTGCAGACCTGCTGGAGACCGAGAAGGACTGTGTCTCTAACACCAATGTCAATGCCAAACATTGACAGAGACGATGATTTCACGCAATCTTCCCAAGCAGCTGCTGCATTGAAATGGATATGGTGAGGTTGGAAGCACTGCAGCATCATTGCCCAGTCATGTGACTTTGAGGAAGTCACTTAGCACATTTAGCCTCAATTCTTTCATCCATAAAATGAAACAGAATCATCTCTGAGGTCATTTCCAATTCTGAAATATTATTTTCTTCATAACTTTGGAAGTATACGCAGCAAGCGTTGGTAGAAAAACTATTATGTGCATTAAACAAGATAGTAATAATAAAGATGTGTTAGATATATGTTCCACTGACGGATCTGAAAATAAACTTGTTGTTAGTTGCTGTTGACCCCACTCTGACTCATGGCTTTACTGTTTTACTGTAAACATAATACACAAATATCTCTCATACAAAGAGCACCACCATGATTCAGAACAATGAATGGAAATGAAGAATTTTTGAAGAAAAGATCTTTACAAAGTAGACAGGTAAACTGGAATTTAAAAGATAAATAAAATTTAGACCTCGTGTAGGAGAATTGATGGCTAGAATGGTGGAAAAAAAAGAGCAAAATAAGGAAACAATACTCTGTCCAATTTGACTGGATCCTTGAGCAAAATGTCAGTAACGTCTGAGGGAAATTACTAGAAGAGGGAGAAACTTGACTATTCCCCTACTGTAAATAAGTTGTTGGGTTGGCACTAAATTTGATTGGCCCTAGAAGCCTTCAATACTTTTAGATAAGAGAAGTAACACAAATAGGACTATGTTTTCACAGAGCTGGATGGATTGTTAGGCACACGCACACAAGAAATAACTAGAACTTTGGTTAAGATGGAAAAATGAACCATCTGATAGGAAAGGCAATGACTAAGTAGCAAAAGTATGGAAATGAGCCAAAGCTCAAAGCCAAGGTGCCTAGAAAGAGTACAGCCATGTACAGGAGATTTCTGATGTGGTATTGTGTTGTCGAGTGAAATATCAAGGTCAATACTTATGAAGTTCTGTTCAGACATCTCTATTGTAAGGATGATTCTGATGTAAGTATAATATCTTTTATCTTAGTTTTCATTGTTATTGCCTTTTATTATCAGTGTCTTTATGAATCTGATTTTTATTTGCTTTGGGGGTTGTAAGCATTTCATACAAATTTACATATTTTTTCAATACACACACAAAGAATTTAGATCATATAAAATATCAATGCTCTTTAGTGTGGTTTGTCAGAACTAGAATCTATGGTAAGTCAAGAATGATTGGTAATGTGGGACCAGCCCCAATCCCAACTATGGGGACACCCCCTCACATATACACACACAGAAGAATGCATCTTAGAGGACAGTACAGCTTGGGGAGAAGGACATGTCTGATTAGAACACACAGAAGAAATGAAGAGGGATAGAGAGGGAGGGAAACACATTCTGGCCCACCAAGCCCTGAGGATGATATTCGTGTTTAGAGCAAACAATGCACAGAGAGGATCACAGGGTCCGCATCACTATGAAACACAACATCCCTTAATGACCCATAACACTACAGAGGACAACACTGGAGACACAGTGCAGGAACTGTGCCCAATCTGACCTCATCACACTGGGGCAAAGCATGAAGGGCATGCAACAGAACACCAAGGGGAGTAGAGTGATAAAATTCCAAGGGAATACCAAAAGTAGACTTTGGAGACAGAGTGTGGCACCCCATCAGACTTGACTGGAAAACATTTGTAAAGGCCAACAAACAGAACTTGAACTACTTCTAGGCTTTTCCATTTTCACCAGTGGCTTTCTTTTTGTTGTTGTTATTTTGTTCAGGTTTTGTTGTTGTTGTTGTTGTTTTGTTTTATTGGTTTTGACTTCCTTTGTTGTTTTATTTGACTTTGCCTGGTTTTTGTGCTTATTACTGTCTCTGCATATCCATCTGGATAAGAGAGGCGGGGTAAACAACTTAGAGATGAAAAGAATGGGACCAATGATTCCAGGGAAATACGGGAGAAGGGGAGGTGGGAGGAGGAGAGTGGGGTGAACCCATCCAGGGACAAAGGAACAAAAAGCGATCTAAAATCAATGGAGAGAAGGGCATAGGATGCCCAGTGGGGTTTAATCAAGGGCAATGTAGCAGCAAGGAATTGCTAAACTCAAATGAAAGCTGGACTTAGTGGTGGAGCAAGAGGAAAGTAAAAAGAAATAGAGGAAAGAACCAGGAGGCAAAGGACATTCATAGAGGTGTAAATAGAGGCATGTGTGCATGTAAATATATTTACATATAATGAGAGGGGAATAGATTTAGGTACTTATATCTATATGTTAAGAATTAATGTTGCAGATGGACATTGAACCTCGACTCAAGTACTCCCTCAACACAAGAACCTTTGTTCTAATAATCTGACATTCTGTGATGCTCACCTTCCCAACATGATCCCTGAAGACAAAATGGGTACATAAACAAATATGGTGAAGAAAGTTGATGGTGCCTAGCTATCAAAAGATATAACATCTGCCTTCTGAGCCATCTAGATGAGAAGCAAGAAAGCCCACATGGAAGAAATACACAAGTCTATGTGATCAGGAGATGTTGATGGGATCAGGTAGCAGGCTTCTAAGACCCAGAGCAAAATCAAACCCAATGTGAATTGGGAGGGTGGACGGGCAAGGAGTAGAGATGCAATGTCCATCTGTAGACAACTGAACATCCCCTAACAGAAGGATCACAAGGAAGAGATGAGTCAGTCAGGGTGCAATAGAGTACCTATGAAACATAACAATTTTCCTCTAGTTCTTTAATGCTTCCCCCACTATCATGACCCTAATTCTATGTTAAAAATCTGGTTAGACCAGGGCATGTACATGAGTACAGATAGCAGTGGCAATCACAGGGAATCCAAGGACAGATTAACCCCTCAGGATCAATATTGAGAGTAACCATAACAGGAGAGGAAGGGGGAGATAGGGGGAACCAATCACAATGATATACATATAGTTCCCTCCCAGGGGGGTAGACAACAGAAACATGGGAGAAGGAAGACATTGGTTAGTGAAAGACATGAAAAAACATTATAAATATCGAGGGCTTATGAGGGAGATGGGGAGGGGAGGGAGGGAGGGGAGTAATGAGCTGATACCAAGGGTTCAAGTTGTAAGAAAATGTTTTGAAAATGATGATGGCAACAAATGTACAAATGTGCTTGACACAATGGATGAATGGATGGATTGTGATAGAGTGGTAGGAACCCCCAATAAAATGATTGTTTTAGATGACTGGTATGTCAAAAGTCCTCTAGAAATGAGAAGTTGAAGTAGAATATAATGATTTCTGGATTGGCTGCCCCTTTTCTTCTCTATCTGTCCGTTTTTCTGTCTCTGTATCTCTCTCTCTCTCTCTCTCTCTCTCTCACACACACACACACACACACACACTCACAAACACACAATCTCATTTGTACCTTTTTAAACGCATGCTTTGAAAGCTATTTTTATGCTCTGAAATACATGTTATATCTAAGATGTATAAGTTATATATAAAATCTTCCATAATTCACCACTAGTCCCTTTTCCAGCCAGTTCCCAACCTGGGTTTTACCTTCTAAGTACCCAATTATGTACATTATGATGACTGACATTATAATTCATGATTTTGCCTCTTCCTAGATTTCCATCACCTCCACCTTCCCCTTTTTACCTCATCAGTCAGTAACTCTTACAGCAATGAACTAGTTCAGAAATCATCTTATTCTTATTCTTATTCTTCAGAAAGCATCCCTGAAAAATTGGTATAAAATCCCCAAATTGGTATAAATAGTCCTCTCTTTCCTTTTGCTGTCTTTGCTATGTGCCACCAAGCCAGCTCTGACTCACAGTGGCCCGATGAACAACCGAATGAAACACTGTCCAGTCCTGCACCATCCTCACTATTGTTCCCATGGTTGCAGCCTCTGTGTCCATCCATCTTGTGAAGGCCCCGATTTCATTTTGCACCTTACAATGCATGACATGTATATGTCTTTGTCACCTGGTGCAGGTAAACTTATTTTTTTCATACTGCTTTTTTGAGGTTGGCAGGGGGTTCATTTTTTTTAAAATGGGAAGGTGTAAGGCTGAACCCCGGTGGCCTAGTGGTTGTGCACGGGACTGCAGCCCACTGGGATGGAGGTTCAATTTCAGCAGAAGCTCCACAGGAGCAAAGGCTGGGCCTCCTACTCCCACCACCAGAGGGCAGTGATGCCAAAAAATGGGAAGGTTTATGGCATCCCTGCATCAAGCACATCTAAAAAGAATTTTAAAAACCCATTGCTCTCAAGCTGATTCTGACTCACAGCGACCCTATAGCAATTCTGTGAGTAGCGTTTTTCCAACCTGAGGTGCTCACTTCATATCTATATGTCGCATTCAAGTCATGATCATATTTCAAACACTTTGGGAATGCTATCACAGGCTTAGTAAACTACAGTATAGGGAAAACTGCAGGGTGCACTGGGAAATCAAGAACTCCGTGGACTTGCTCTATTGCAATGCCCACTTGATTGTGCTAACCTAGACCCAAACCTGCAATATCACCATACCTCCTCAAACCATGAACTGTTCAAGTGCAAAGCCGAGGACAGACTCATGTCGGTGTTCTGAAGGTCTCTAATATGTCTGTGACATGTAGAAGATCCTCAAATGTTTGGGGCAAATGAACTGTTCGCAAAAGTATGTCTGAGGATACTTGAGAACCCTCAGCTCTCTCCACCGGCACAGAGGTTTCAGGCTGTGTTTTCAATATTAATGAAACCTTACCGTTAACAGTTTTGCTTATATATATGCATATTATACATATGCATGTACCTACATACATATATACACACATATATTTGCATGTGCATATACATATACATGTACACATACACACATATGTGTGTATCTTTCAGTTTTTCATAGTGCCAGGGAATAGTGACCATAGCTATTAGATATAAAAATTCTAATCAACTATAATGTCACAAATACTCTCTTGTCTGTAGATCTTATAAAGACCTCATTTAAAAGGTGGTAGTATGACCAAGTTACACTCGTGGGGAAGAAAAGAAAGTGCTTTTGGTCTTCAAATTTTAAAGAGTCTCATAACCTCTAGTGGGACCATTGACTTTGCTTATAATGTCTTCTTTTTTACTTTAACAGCTTTATTGATATGTCTTGCAATTCAACATTCTATCATATCAAAAAGAGCTGGACAATCATAACCATAATCAACTTTAGAACATTTTCTCCTTCCTTGTGCTCATTTTTCTTCATGTAATTATTTTTTTAATTGTGGGAAAGATGTACACAACAAAATATATTCCAGTTCAAACATACATACATATATATAAAATTCTGTGCCATTGATTATACTTTTCATGTTGTACAACCAATATTGATAACCGTTTCCAAACTATTCAACCACCATTAACATGAACTCATGGCCCCATAAGCAAAAACTCTTCCTCCTTTACCCCTGGTAATCATAGGTCAAGTTTGGCTTCTTTCTTTTTTTTTTCTTTTCAGAAGTATCCTTGAAATGCTATCTAAATGGCATACACTTCCACACTTAAATTGAAAGCTGTATATACATCATCAAAACCAGTTCTAATATTCTTTCCCCCCTCAATTAATTCTTTTTAGAACACCAATGATCATGTCCCAGACTTGTTGACTCTTCTTTAGCATTTGTTTTTTGTTTACCATCACAAAGAGACACATCTAATCTGACTGAACTCTTGAGGCTTCTGTAGACACCATTACATATGTGCCATCTCAAAAGCAAACACATTAGTCCCTACTCTATTTTATTGACAGGTATCGAAGGGATTCAACTTATGTCCTGACAGCTGTTTGATAAGCATTATTTTCCTCAGTGTAAACATTCTCAAATCAAGCCACTATTCTAGTAGGATTATGACTCAAATGTTTGGGATAACCGAGATTTGTTTCTGAACAAAGAGCACCATCTAAGACTATTCAAAGTTGTCTTAGACATTTTATTAGACATTCTTTTTTTTAAAAAATTTAAGTTTATAGGAAAGTTATTCAGGGAATTCAGAGAGTTCCCATAAAACGCAATGCCCTGCACACTGCTCCTCCAATTATTTATATTTGCACTCCTGTTTGTACCACATTTATTATAATTGATGAGCACGTGACTCTATTAAAATCTATAGTTTACATTATTACATATGATAGCACAGTGGTTAGAGTATGGACTGCTAACCAACATGTTGGCCCTTTAAACCCACCAGTCATTCCAAGGAAGAAAGAGATAACAGACTGCTTCTGTAAAGATTTACAAGCACACCCTTTGGGGCACGTCTATTCTGTCTTATACAGTCATTATGAGTCAAAGTCAGCCCAACAGCACCTGTTAGCCACAATGACAGCAGTTCAAAGCCACTAGCTGCCCCGCTGAAGAAAGATGAGGTTGTCTACTCTGGTTAAGGGTCAGGGTATAGGTTCCCAACAGTCAATTGGGTCACTAGGAGTCACTTCAAGATTATGGAAAGTACTAAAGACAGATAGATAGACAAAGGGACATAGAGAGACTCCTCTTCCCTATGTCAGGAACAAGAGAAGGAGTGAATTGGCCAACAGGTGTATATAATGGGGGCTTACAAATCTTTCTAAAGGTTTATACATCATACCGCAAACATATTATTCAAAGGATGATATCATAAGCAGGTAACATAGTAAACAGTTATGTGAATCATCATCTTGACCTACTGCTAGTTGACCTTGAATGCCCTGAGCAGTACAAAGCAGGAAATGTTTGATATATTTTACAGTGAACTGGGCTATAGAAGCTGCTTGCTTTTATCCACAGATCACCTACAGACAGATGCTAGGAATAAGACTTTTTTTTTGTGACAGTACCTCTTTTATGACTGCACCTTAATGGAGGACTATTACAGAGAGCACATTTTCAACCTGGAGAGTGTGTATTTGAAAACATTTCTCTCTCAGAATGGAGATCTTTCTCAAAATATGACTATTTTTCAGTGCCCGTGGCTGCTAGTGTAGAAATAGGACCAAATACATTTATCCAAGTCCTCAGTTTTTCACAATTCCCCCTTTTTTACCATCTTTTAAAGTCAAAATAGCTACATACATGGTCTGACTTTCCTCCATATGCCAAGGCAGTTACAGTTACAAAGACTGGAATTGGTGACAAGAAGCAAGATAGACTTTGATTCCAGGCCCGTGGAACCAAACCTTCTGAGCTATCCACCAATGGCTTAAATGCATTTGTGCAGGGGATGCTTTTAACTCATCCTTAAAAGTATTGAAAAATCTTTTTTTAGCTGTTTTATATCTGATTAGATGTTTCCCTAAAATCCCTGCCAATGGTTTCTAATTAAAGACTAGTCACTTAAGGTTTCATTATACAGAGAAGAGGCTACGCAGAATTCGTAGTACTCCGATCACATTTCAGCATCAATTGCTGCTGCAAGTCCTAATTTGAAGAGTCTTTTGTAGCACAGTTCCTTTTCTCTTCCTGTTCATGGTTTACCTTTGTCTGAGTATTCTAGAGTTGATGAGAGTCTGCATATGAGCTTCAGTTTTGAGACAGTCCTAGAGTGTCTTTCTGGGAACAGTAGCAGTGGCAGAGATTGTTATAAGTTTCAGAAAAGCAACAATTAAACCATTCTCATCAATCAGCCATGGCTTTCTGATGCTTCTGACAATATCTGTAATGAGTTGTGAGGTTTTTTTGATGTCTGTGGGTTGTTTTTCTAGCCCCCACCATGCCCCTCCTTCAATTGTGCCCCCCTTCTTCCTGGACCTCACCTGCTAAAGAGAGCTTCATTTGCATTCTCTTTCACCCAAAAAGACTTTTAAAAAAAGAGCCCCAGCCTTTGGGCTGTTAGTAAACCTTGATCCTAAATTCGAGTTTCTTCCTTCTACTAAGTCTTTTCACAGTTGACTTTCTCTTTAGAGGTGGAAAGTGTCCTTTTGCTCTAGATATTTTAAAAGTTTTTGTTAGAGAGGAAAAAAATGGGGTCAATAAAGATGACTGAAATTTGTCACATCTAGAATTTCCTTTACACTTAGATTGCTTCTCCCTTTCTGTTTAATTGAAATTTTAAAATGCCATTAGTAATACCGCTTACATAATTATGCAAATTCTGAAGGTCTCCTCTTGGCGATAAGGACCAAAGACAGTACCCATGGAGTCAGCCCATAGAAAGCTGAGTCCATAGAAAGCTGACACCAAATGGTTTTGTTGACCTTTCATGACCCACCTGGATAAATAGGATTGCGAGGTTTTTTTACTATGGCTAATTGTTGTTCTTATAGTTGATTTTTCTGAACTAATTTATGTAACATATCTCTTTCCCATAAATTTATATGGCTACAGGCTTAATTAAACCATACCAGGGTGTAGGGTCTATGCCTGTAGGATTTTTACACTTTGCCATATATTTTTGCTGACTAACTCTTATCCCCGCCATATGGAAATCAAGAAGAGTTAGCAGCCTTGCCTTGGGCAATCGTTTATGACTACTGATCTGAAAGTTCGAAAGACCTCTCCCCTCTATTATTAATTCCTCATAGAGATATTTTTGTTTATCCATATCATCATACCATAATATTCCAGGTCCTAAATACAAGTCTGATCCTTCAGGGACTTTTTCTGGTGATTGTTTAGTCATAAGGGACACAAGGAAGTAAAAGCAGCTGGTCTGTGCAATCTCCGTTTTTTTTACACCCCAGGGGATTTCAGATTTAACCCTATAATGTTGAGCGCAATGTTTCCATAAAATTTAATTAAATACATTTAAATATTCTCAATTATGTAACTTTTAATTAAATGCATTTAATTAAACTGTAACTGGTACAGAAATCATATTTATATATTTTAATATAATTTGGTTCTTATATATATTGATAGCTATGAAAGTAAGGAATAAAAACAAAATTTTTCCTGAGATTAAAAATCCACGTTATTTAAGTATAGCCTAAGTTCTCCTTCATAATCTCCTTGATTAACAACTCCAGTAACAATTGGAACGCCTTGAGAATTTAGGATAGATTTTCTTAATAGCAAACCTACTGTTCCTTCTGGCTGGGGTCCCCAGACATGGTCTTAACAATTGCTGGGGGTCCCCCTGGGACCAGGTGAACTTCTTGGTTGGTTAAATCTACAGCTGCATTCCTGCTGGTAGCCAGGCTTGGTGATAAAACAGATTGGTAAGATTTGAGGAAACTGCACTCCCCAGGCTCCATTGGGTGGGGCTTGGAACACACCCTGTTTCCCAGCTGAGCACCTAATAAAGCCGCTTCGCTGCTGATTTTCTTACCACTGGTTCCCCTTTTTACAGCAGGGAACAGAGTCCAGGTTCTCGATAATCCAGCAGCCCTGGGCCCTTCTCAGTTGTTGAGTTCAATGCCTTGCCAGCATTCTCTCTGGAAATGTCCAACCTTCCAACAGTTAAAAAAATGCTCCTTTTGGTTAACTTCTAAATTTTCTTTTTCTGTTTTTCTCTCTACTCTTAAAAGCAAAGGTCCTTTTTGGCTATGTTCCACAGCCTGATTCTTATCTTTATGATAATTCTTTGGGCATGAAGTTTTGTTTTGAGTCAAAATCTGCTCGTCTAGTTTCTTCTAACACTCCCTCATTCTCATTCAAAGAGATTTAGTCCATTGGGTTTTTTAATTTGGACAGCTTGTCCAAGACTTCTTACTACACTAACCCTGTCTTCCAGATTCTTCTTTCTGCAGAGATTCGAAAACTGTCCTGATTTATATCCACAGAGATCAAGATTTAGTGGGTTTATTATACCCATATATGATTTCTTTGCATTTTTAGACATCTTTTTCCAGGTTTCTAGATCTAAGGTTTCTTCTGCAGGGAACCATGGACTGTACTTTTATACTACTTGTAAAAAGTCTTCCATTTTTCTTTTTGCCGTTGCTACACCCTGTTGCTACAACAAATGGGTGAGCTTAATACAGCTTTCAACTCTGACTTACTCTTATTTTGCCCCATAGCCTGTTGTATATAAGTCCCCCAACTGAATTCTCACTTCAAAATAATTCCCCCATTCGCCTATCTTCAGTGGGGTCACAAAAAATGTTGTGTGAAGACTCTGTTCTCCCTTTCACAGAGTTCTTTCTTTGAAGTTCCTGTTCAAGAACTAGTTGTTGGGATACAGGCCCCCAACAGTTAAATGGGTCCCTAGGAGTGACTTTGCAATTGTGGAAATTAATAAAGACATAGATAGAGGAACTTCGCCTCCCTATGTCAAGACTGAGAAAGTGAATGCATTTTCCAATGGCTACAAATAATGGAACTTAGAGATCTTTCAAAAGACACACATATCATACAGCAAGTATATTGCATTGTCAATGGGTAATATTATAAGCGGGTAACATAGTAAACAAGCAATGAGGTGAGTCATCACTTTGCCCTAGTGCTAGTTGATCGCAAACGCCCCTGAGACCCTCCACAAGGGAGCGATTTATGATCAGTATCAGCAAGAGATATCAGAAGAGGGTTTGATACATTTTACAGTGGGTTGGGCAATGGAACCTGTTTGCTCTTATCTACGGAAAACCTACAGGCACAGTAATGGACCACATGCAGGAATGAGACATCTCTTCTGGTAGCTCCTTTGCAGCTGCTCCTTAATGGAGGGTTAGTACGGGGAGCTCATTTTTGGTCTAGAGAGTGGGTATTTGAAAACATTTCTAGCGCAGAATAATGGTGAGCTTCCTCAAAATAGGGCTCATTTTCCATGCCCATGGTTGCAAGTGTAGAAATAAGGCCAAATACATTCATTCAAGTTACCAATTTACCACAGTAAAAATGTAAATTTTCAGAAATATGAAGCTGTCTACTCCAGTAAAAACTTCAGAAACCCACAGGGAGGTTCTACCTATAATAAATTTGTTATAAGTTCTTTTATATTAAAGAGTTGAGATACATACAATGGTTCATAATAGCAACTGGGTGCCTCTTCAAGATGTGCATCAAAATATCATTATTATTGCTACATTATTATGTTAAAGATATTTTAATGTATCAGGAAGTATTTCTTTAAGGTGTTTCTTTTATGCACAGAGTATATCAAGATGAATATTTGACTGGTGATAATAAATTATACCTGTTTTGACATACATATAAATATTTTAAAAATACAAACTTAAAAGAGAACTTATTCAAATACCCAAGTCGGGGGACTGTTTGTATATGATCCAGTGCTCATACAATATTCAAATTAGTCAACATCCTATTCCACAGGATCTGTCATAAATATTAAATGACTATTAAATGACTATTAAATATTAAATTACTAGAAAGGACTAAAATGAATTAATTGATTTGATGCTAGAAATGTTGAGCAAAGAGAGGTCCAGCAGATACTACTTAACTAAACAAAGCATTATTCTCCAAAAATCATGAAGACTGACAATACCAATGTCATCAGGAATGATTATGGAGTTATTTATTTAGCATATCTTAAAAGAGTGGGGAAAAGATAAAGTTGTTATGCTTCTGTAAATGTTTGCTGTCTTGGAAATCCACAGGGACAGGTCTACTCTGTCAAGATGGACTCAGAGGTAGTTAGTTAGTTTGGGTCTTCTTATCAGAAATGCATTCTTGAACTTCAGAGGACAGCACCAGGGCTATAGCTTGGGGAAAGGGGCATGTCGAATTAGAGCACATGAGACAATTAAAAAGGGATGAAGAGGAAGGGGAGGACATCCTGGCCCACCCAGCCCCAAGAATAATGTTCCTGCTCAAAACAAACAACGCATGTGGAGGACATTAGAGACAGTCCCACCACGGGACACAGCATCCCTCAATGAACCATGCTGCTGTGGGGGACAGCACTGGAAAGACAATCTGGGAATAGTGCATGGTCTGACGCCATCATGCTGAGGCGAGGCACTGAGGGCATGCAGCAAAGAAGCTGGGAGAGCAGGATGATGAAATCCCAGGGGAATACCAAAAATAGACTTTGGAGACAGAGTGTGGCACCCCATCAGACTCAACTGGAAAAAACTTGTAAAGGCCAACAAACAGACCTTGAACTATTTCTAGGTTTTTCCATTTTCGTCAGTGGCTTTCTTTTTGTTGTTATTTTGTTTGTGGGTTTTGCTGTTGTTGCTATTATTTAGTTGATTTTGACTTCCCTTGTTGTTTTGTCTGGTTTTGCCTGATTTTGCACTTATTAATGTCTCTGCATGTCCATCTAAATAAGATAGGTGCGATAAACAATACTGAGATGAAAGGAACAGGACCAGTGGTTCCCAGGGGATATGAGAAAAGGGGGTGTGGGAAAAGGGTTATGGGGGGAACCGATCCAGGGATAAGGGAACAAGTGATCTAAAATCAATGGAGAGAAGGGCATAGGATGCCTAGTGGGGTTTAGGATGCCTAGTGGGGCTTAAGCAAGGACAGTATAGATGAGAGGAATTACTAAACCCAAATGAAAGTCAAACAAGATAGTGGGACAAGAGGAAAGTAAAGGAAATGGAGGAAAGAACCGGAATGCAAAGGATATTTAAGAAGCCTAAATATAGGCATGCACATGTGTAAATATAATGAGAGGGAAATCTATATACTTAAATCTATATGTTAAGAACTAAGGTTCCAGATGGATACTGGGCCTTGTCTCAAGTACTCCCTCAATATAAGAGCATTTGGTTCTATTAATCTGTCATTCTGTGATACTCACCTTCCCAACATGATCCCTGAAGACAAAATGGATGCATAAGCAAATGTGGTGAAAAAAGATGATAGTGCCCAGCTATCAAAAGATATAGCATCTGGGGTCTTAAAGGCTTCAAGATAAATAAGCAGCCATCGAGCTGAGAAGCAACAAATCCCACATGGAAGAAGCACACAAGTGTGATCATGATGTGTTGATGGGATCAGGTATCAGGCATCAAAAACCCAGAGCAAAACCATACCCAATGTTAAGGGGGGTGGGGAGAGGTGGGCATGGAGCAGAGACCCAATGCTCATCTGTAGACAATTGGACATCCTCTCACAGAAGGATCACAGGAAGAGACAAGTCAGTCAGGGTGCAATATAGCACCGATGAAATACACAACTTTCCTCTAGTTTTTTTTTTCATCTAGTTTTTTTGATGCTTCCTTCACCCCACTATTATGACCTCAATTCTACCTTACAAAGATAGCCAGACCAGACCATCCACACTGCTACAGATAGAACCTGCAACACAGGGAATCTAGGATAGATACATCTCCTAGGGCCAACAAAGAGAGTGGAGATGCCAGGAGAATTAGAGGAAGATGGTGAGACAAAGAGGGAATCAGTCACAAGGAGCAACTTATAACTCCCTCCCAGGGGGACGAATAGCAGAAAAGTGGGTGAGGTGTGTGTTAGATTAGGGAAACAAATTCATAAACAAGCATAGGGATATATATATATGTATATATATATGGAATGGAACATTAAGAAAGCATTCCAACCCAGTCCAGTCCAAGTCCGTAAGTCCAAAATTAGCCTATATGTCTGATACCAATCCATAAATCCTCTTCAGACTCACAAAGCACATGCAATGACGCCAGGACAATCACAGGCCAGTGGGTGCACAGTCTTATGTATCCAGTGGTGGTAGAAGCATCTCAGTGCTGATAGCAGTCTTTCTGTAGCTTCTTAAGCATCTCAGCACTGGCAGGAGTATTTATATGGCTTTTCTGGCTTCAGAGGTCTGGTTCCATCTGAGTAAACCTATGTGGCTTCTCCTCTGAGATATCTCTCAGGAAGTCAACATCTATCTTGTCAGCTGCAATGTCTCTCAAGGACTTAGTCTTGTGCCTTGTCAGGAGAGCATCTTCAAGAGGGAAAAATACTAAAAGATTTCCCAGAATTCTCAGGAAAAAACCATGCCCACACAGAGGTCTCATCGGCTATCTCCAGATTGACAGGCTGGACTCCACCCCTACACTCTTAATCAAATTGGCACCAGAGTACATGACTGCCACAAGGTGTGACAGAAGACAATGTAAGATATGGAAACAATAACATACAACTTATTAGGGGTTCATGGGGGAGGGTGGGTTGGGAGGGAAGGAGAAGAAATGGAGTGCTGATAGGGGCTCAAATGGGAAAAGAGTGCTTTGAAAAAGATAATGGCAGTATATATACAAATGTGCTTGACATACTGGATGAATGTATAGATTGTGATGTGAGATGGAAGAGCCCCCAATAAAAGTATCTGTAAAAAAAAGAAATACATTCATCCAGACAAAGAGAACTAGGATGATATACCGGGTATGGGAGTAAACTGATGGGAAATACAAAAAAAGTAAAATTGCCTATATATCAAACTAGTTTTAAGGTTATATATGTGTATTTTATATTAATAAGGAAGTGCTTACCAAATATGTGATTAATCAAGTCACTTGTCAAAGAAGAAACCTAGAGATATGGAAGCATTTATTTAACAAACCAAGTCACAATGCCACCCAAGCTATTTCACTGCTGTCACCATGGGGCAAACAGAGATTATGCTCACATGATTTATGACAATATGAGTGGTAAATTAGAGAAGTCCACAGCACTTCTGGAGAGATATTGCTGAATTATAAGGATCAGAAAGGAGTGATGAGACCTCTGGTTATGATACATGTGTTTAGCTGGGTTGACTAGGAAAATAAATTCATGTGTAAAACAGAGCTTTATATCAAGAAGTAATTATATATAAAGCAAATATTCCACCTCAGTCCAGATCAAGTCCATAAGTCTGATACAAGTCCATAAGTCCCTCTTTGAACTCATGCAGCCACCTGCAATGATGGATAATGCAGGAAAATCTCAGGTCAGTGGGTGCAGAACTGTGTGGATCCCATAGCAGCGGAAGTGTCACAGAACTGGTGCAAGTCTCAGGGTGACTTGTCAACAGAGGCAGAGGTGGGGGATAGCCATTATTTTTGTTATACCCCTAAAGGAGGTCATCAAGCTGTGACACGGTTGATAGGCTAAACGCCACTCACAACTTCTTACAGATGCCATGTTGGCACACACAAAAAAAACCTAGTCAACACAATACAGTATCAAAAACATAAAAGAATGCAGATCAAATGGAATTGTGGGGAGACCTCAAAATTAAATTCTTAGAATGGCAAGCCTGCTAGTTTACTGTTTCTCTTCCTGGTGCCTCTTTTTTTTGTGGGAGAGAGAAGGGTGGTAAATTAGATATGTGGAGTAAAATTTAAACTGGAAAAAATTATTTTAAAAGTTCCCTCCACTCTTGGTTCCAGCCAAATTTTCTTTACAGGACACTATGTAAATAAATACCTTTACAGGAGGGATATTTCCTGTTGAAACGTTGCTTCCAGAAATTCTATAAATGAGTGTTCCAGAGTTTCCTAGTTTAAGAAATCATAAAATAACCAAGCATGTTTCATTGAAAGTGCAACAAAGTGTGGAGACTGCAGGAGGGTGGTTTTCATAAAAAGCCCTTTGCTTTCCAGAGAATGTTGTCAAGATCATCAATGTACAGCTTTCTTTAAATCCATAAGCACCAGGATTTCCTATTCTCTCTCTTGTGGGAAATGTGAGGTATTGTCTGGAAAAGAACGAAAGCCAGGGGACTCCTGGCTTAGAGCAGAATTATGTCAGCAGAGTTTCTAGAACAGTAATCAGGAGGTATTTACACACATTAAATATTTAAAGGATCATGATCATAATAATGATGGTTTTGATGATTCCCATGACAAAGACTTTTAAGTATGAAGGATGCTTATCAGCGGCCAAACCAGGCATGTAGCAGCAGACAAGTTCTTCAAGTCTTCAAATACACATTTGCTATGGTTAGAATTTTTTCTCAATGGATTTGAAAGTGAGGAAGAACGATAGGCAAGAACTCCACCTTCTTCTTAGTTTTATATTTGCTTCCTGTGTTCTATGCAGAGCATTGTGAATTTAGCATTGTGAAGTTAGCACTCACTCTTAAAAATGGCCTGTGTGTTTGCAAATCCCCCCTCTTCACACAAAGACCCTCTGTACCTCAACATTTATTTATTTCATAAATTTGAATTTTGTAAAATGGTTTTTAAGAATGAGCTAGATATGAAATGCTATCTGAGGTTCATCACCTCAAGGCCCCAGAGTTTACATACAGCAAGAACGCAGTAAAGAATTCTTGAACAGAGGGGTCATAATGTCAAGCTATGATAATGTACGCCTTAACCTTTGTTGTGAAGTCGATGTCAACTCATTAAACCCATGTGTTAAAGCGTAGAATGCCTCCATAGAATTTTCATGGCTCTTCTTTCACAGCACCGTTGGGTAGATTTGAACCACAAACTTGAGGTAACCAGGTGGTTGTAAGCTTGAGTTTGTTTGTGCCACTCAGATACCTAGCCAATATATCTAGAATTAACTAAATGGAAAGGATCACATTGAGCTGCCTAATTCAAAATGCCCTCTGCCATCAGGTCGATTCCATCTCAGAGCTACCCTATCGAACAAGGTAGAATTGCTTCTATGGGCTTCTGAAACAGTAGTAACTCTCTATGGGAACAGGATGCCTCATATTCCTCTTGTGGGGTAGCTAGTGGTTTCAAACTGCTGACCATGGGGTTAGCAGCCCAACTTCTAACCACTACGCCACCAGGCACCTTGAACAACTTAGAAGCCCTTAGAAGTTAAAAAAAAATTAATTAAACCAATGAGAGACCATTTTAAATAAAGAGGTGGAAAATAGACCCTCATAAGGATGACCATGATGAGCTATTTTGAATTTTGACACTTAGAGACTTGGATTTCCCTTTGCCTGATTTCCCTCCGAGATCCACTAAAACCAAACATACTATTGATCTTGCTGAATAGACTTGGACAAAGTATGATGGCCTTGTGAGGCAAAGGTGGTTCTAATTCCAGGAATATCCTTTTAAGATAATAGAGAGAGGGGAAAGTATCAAGGAAGGCTCTAGGTATTTGTGGGCCAAGGATCTCAAAAAGAGTTATAATTGATCAATTAGAAGAAACGTATAAAAGCATTGAAGAACTTGTTCACTTACTCCATTACTGCCATTGAGTCCATTCTTATTCATAGAGACCGGATGGTACAGAGGTTTCTGGTGTTTCTGAGACTGTCACTCTTTGAGAGAGCAGAAAGCCTGATCTTTCTCTTGCAGAGAAACCAGTGGCTTCAAACGACTGTCTGTTTTTAGCAAGCCATTGCCTAAGCACTATACCCTCTGGGCTCCAGATTCAAGAAGTGGCCCTGATCATCTAAACGGTTCTAGAAATCAAAACTGAGAGAATTTGTTACCCAACAGATTTAATTCATGTGAGAGGTTTGAAAAGTTTGTGAAAATATATAGCCAAAAGACATGGGATTTTTCTATGATTTTTTCAAGTCCTCTTGTCTTGAAATGTAGACATACTAAAAAGGTATTGTGTATATGACCTCAAGGGGAATCTCATATAGAAAATCAAGAATATGTATGGATATGAAGAGGTTGTTAAAACATAAATTCCAACATGTATGTTGGAATAAATCATAGTAATAATGTCATATGAAATTTCAAATTAAAGCACCCAATAGTAATCACTTTTAATCCAAGGAGCCCTGGTGGTGCAATAGTTAATCTTGCAGGGATCTGCAATCAGTTCCCTCCCTCCACTCCACCTTCCCTTCAACCTCCTGGTATCACCACTCTCACCACTGGTCCTGAAGGGATCATCCGTCCTGAATTCCCCACATCTCCAGCTACCATGTGCACTAGTGCACATCCCTGGTCCAGCCGGATTTATCTTTATGACGCTTCTCCTACCATCAGCAGTGCTGAATTTCTCTCTCAGTTACTCTGCTGGGCTGATCTCTGCTGAGTCCTCTGGTGTCATTTTCTGTTCCTGGTTGGAGGAGATTCAATGAGTAGCTAACCCAGGATCCAAAGACACATTCTTCTCCTGGGTCTTCTTTCTCGAGGGTAGTCATATGCCCCTTCCTGATTTTAAAATGGCTCCTTGTATACCTTGAAGGATGGCAAAATTGACCAATCTGCAAGTTAGAGTTCAAAGTTTTACAAGTTCAATTAGCCCTGCCTGTTAGCAATAGCTCACCAAGCCTACTGGAATCTTCCCACACCTTCTCTTACACAGACCTGTCAGGAAAAGATTCATTTGATGAGAGTTAGGAAGACTCTCGCTAGAAGAACCACAGCAAATATGTGCTCTTTTAATCTTAAAAGGTACATGAAGAAGACCACTAAAAGATAAAGGTAAACCAAAAGAGAGGACGATATCCCATGCAAATACTTCCAAAAAAAAGTTAGTATAATATTAGGTAAAGTAGATGCTAAAACAACAAGGATTTGTAGATCTCAATAATGACACCTTATAGTGATAAAAATGTCAATTCAGCGGGAAGATTTAACAATCCCAATTTTAATTTATAAAATACATGTTTTCAGAATATGTAAGCAAAACCTGACAGACATCAGAGGGAAAAAATAGCAAAAGTCACAATCATAAAGGGAGTTGTAAATACTTCTCCCTTGATAGAATAAATTGGTACAATAACAATAAAATATGGAAAATATTAACTATGAAATCAATAAGATAGATACGATGGATATATATGGAATACTGTATTCAGAATTGTGCAATATGCATAACTCTTAGGAACACGGGTAATAAATATAGAAGCTGACATTTGATATAATAGTCATTCACTGCTATAAAGTCCATGATAATTCCTAATGATGCCATAGGACAGGGTAGAACTGCCCCTGTGGGTTCCTAAGATTGGCATCTTTTTTTTTTTAATGTATAGGAGAAAACTTCAAAACATCAAAGTAAAAAGAGCATGCCCTAACCATGAAGGGAAGCTCTGTAAAGGTGAGTACAGTAGACAAGGAGCAATCACCACTACAATGGGAACACTCAGTAAGAAAAGATGCAGTTTATACCAGTCGAGGGCTAATATCCAGGATGTCTAGAAATACTTACAAAACACTTTAATAGAAATCTGAAATTCAAAACTGAATTTGGAACAGAGTCAATGAACAATATGTCAGCAGTTAATTGTATCAGTAACTACATTAAAGGAAGCCTCCAGTTGAAAGTCCACTGCCTCATGCTCTGCCTAGTGGTTCTGCTGCTGCCACCACTCAGCTGCTTCTCTGGTGTCATTTTCTTTTTTTTTTTTTTTAATCATTTTATTAGGGGCTCATCCAACCCAATAGAAACTGAACAAGTGACACGAATCAATTTACCGCCATCAAGTCAATCCCAACTCACAGAGACAGAAATCTAGGCCAGGATCAAATCGTCCCCATGGGTCCCTGAGACCAAACAACTTTAGGGGAGTAGAGAGCGCCATGTACCTCCCCATGCAGCAACCAATGCTCTCCAACTGCTGACCTTGTGGTGAGCATCAAATAATTTTTTCCAGGATGGGACTCAAATAATCTAACTGGTTTGCTGCCCAAATGACCGCTTTAAGTAAAAAAAAAAAAAGAAAACATCAATATACCAAAAGGTAGGGTATTATCTCATAAAATTAATAAATAAAAATAAAGGTATTATTGGATTATTTTGTACTAAAGAGTTTTAAATATTAATGAAAATATTCCATAATATCTGACAAAAACAATAAAATTATTTCAGATATTTCTATATTGTTTGTTTTTTCATCATTTTATTGAGTGCTCTTACAGATGTCATAGCATGACATAATTCAAATAGACCACGCATAATTGTACAATTGCTACTACAATCAATTTCAAAATATTTTCTTTTTTCTTGAAGTCTTAGATATCGGCTCCCATGCCTCACCCCCCTTCCAGCCAAGAATCTTTGTTTATATATTATTACTATATTTTTAACCATGTCTTACTCCATCCAATATATCCATTCACCTATAATTCTATTATTTGTTCTCTCCATATTGTTTCTTGATCAGTGTCCTTACTTGAAAAATTCTTCACTTTTATCCAAGCATCACCAGCTTTGTGATTTATCACTGTAGGAGTACCATGTCCTTCTTTAGAGATAGGCCAATTAAACAATAGCCATTGTTCGCTATCTTACAAACAGGTGACATCTCTTCTCTGGACATATTATGTTCATCTTTGAAAAATCTCTTTCTGCTCCTGCTGAATTTACAGCAGCTAACCAGATGGTATTTTTAATTCTTTGAACATTTTCAGGGATTACATAATTCACTCATAATGCCTCATGGGAATTTGAGGCTTAACATAAAGTTGAAATAAATGGCAGCATGTCACCCTCTGTTTGGTGCTTTTTTCTTTACACTATATGCGTGCTTACTGAAATCACACACACAAGGAAATACAAATGTAGTATTTGAGCAGAAGTATAATGAGCTTATGAAATGAATAAATAAAGATTAAAAGCATATTTCCATCTATTTTTTTTTTTTGCATTTTGATGGGGTGGTCATTACTATGGGTGCTGTTGTGCAAATGAACATTAAAAAGGAGTAAGGAATATAAATGTGTGATTTCCACATTAGTTGCTTCCCTGGCTGCCCACCTTAGAAGGAATCCTGCAGACAACTAGTTCTCTGGACTCAACAAAAAGTTAGGTATCAGTCCTGTCAACCTGATGCGAACTGGCTGAATTCTATCCCTGCCTCATATAGTCCCTGGTATAGAGAACATGTGTTGTTTACTTTGCTATCTGGCACTTCCGTTGATCTAACAATGATTTTCAATGCATGATTAAAGCCAAAGTATTAACTGTTTTCTTTCATTTGTGCCACCCAGGTGGATAACAAACAACTGCATCTAGACAGCGAAGGCATTGAAAATATTGATGACACCAAATTAAGTCGTTTTATTGAGATCAACAGCCTCCGCTGGGTGACAGAGTACAACCCTGTGGTAAGCAGCAGTTCCTGCCTTACATCTCTTACATACCCATGTCAGGGGAAGAGATTTACAGCAGAGATTCTTTTTCTTCTCGAGTTTTGCATTCCTTGACCAACAGTGGCAGTGGCACTTCGTTTGAACATTTTGTTCATATAGTTCAGCTTCTGCTATTAGCCTTTGAAGATGGATCAATTGGGTCTTCTTCAACAAAGAAAGTCACTGGGACTCAGGAGCATTCACTTGCCTGTCAGGTAACAAATAGGAAGCAGAACCTCAATACAAAGAGGAGACTGATTCAAAAACCTGAGGCTTTGTGGTCTGGTGTTCTCTGTGAAGACAAACTTGACTTCTGTAGCATCAGGCTTTCCAAATAAGATCTCAGTCTGGGTTGAAGGTCCATTATTTTTTGAAACATGGGTGGCAGAGAATTGTAGAATTCTCTGTGAATTGTAGAAACCTAAAAATTAAATGACTGCTCAAATGGAAAAATTCAAGCGCACTGGTCATGGACCTGCATGTTGCAATAATGCTAAATTCCTATGCATTTCTAAACATTAGACCAGCCATTCTCAACCTGTGGGTTGTGACCCCTTTGGGGTCGAATGACAGGGGTTGCCTTTTGTAGGGTTTGCCTAATTCATTACAGTAAAAAAAATTATAGCTATGAAGTAGCAACGTAAATAATTTTATGGCTGGGGGACATACCACATGAGGAACTGTATTAAAGAGTGGTGGCTTTAGGAAGATTGAGAACCACTGATTTAGACCCTTTCTGTGCTGAACTCATTGAGGACCAGAGACAAGCGTGTTCTTTTCTGGCTCTCCATGCAAACCTCATTTTGATTCCTTCACACACAACCTTTGAGGGCTTCTAAACCTTCTGTCCAGTTGTTCCTTCCTCTATTTTTGCTTGCTGAGGTACCTGGATAGGAGTCATGGTGCCAACAATTAATACACTTGACTCCTCATTGAAATGCTATAGAGTCAAGTCCATCCAGAGGCCACTCAGAAGAAATCTACTTCCAAAAACGCCTCCCTTGGAAACCCTGCAGCACACAGTTCTAATTTGACACACACAGTGTCACCATGGTCAGAATCAATTCGAGAGCCACCAGATTTTACCGAGGAACCCAGCAGTGTAGCAGTCATGCATCGGGTTGTGATCTACAAGGTCAGAGGTTCGAAACCACCAGCCATTCCATTGGAGAAAGACCAGGCTTTCTATTCCTGTAAGGAGCTGCTCTCTGGGAAATTCACAGGGGCAGTTCTCCCCTACCCTACATGGTCAGGATGAGTCAGCATCGACAAGACGGCAGTGAGAACAAAGGAACCTGGATGACTGGATTATTCAACTCAATCTCGTCTACCTTCCTCACACTCTACAGCTGATAGAATTATCTTAACTGCACTGCCTTTTTATTTCCCCTGCTGTGGCATATCAGGTCATAGAAGTAGCGGTTCCGTGAGGTCTATACCAGCTCTCCAGTAGCATACTCTGCATGTATTTCATGCTATTTAGAGTTTTGGAGTACATTCACACCCACCCACTCACAACAATGCTCACAACAATGTCTTGAGGTAGAAGGGAGGACGGGACTGCATGAACTTTTAGCACTTAAGGCAAGCTTACATGGTGAGTCAGATAAGAAGATGCAATGGGAGGCAGGGAATTTAACTGCCATAGTCATTTACCATCTTATAGGAGAAGAAATGGAAGCCCAAGAAAGTGAACTTCCTCAAGTCACCTGCCTCTATCAGTTCAAGCTCCAGAGACCACCCTATTTTTTTCTTTTTTTGTTTTCTTGACTCGTGGGTCTGAATGGACCCTGTGGTTTTCACCACTGTCCGCTCCCCCTCCCAGCAGGCACACCACATATTCCGATGATAAAGTACCTGTACACCTCTCACCACAGGTTCGCCCCTGTGGTGCAGTGACTCTTTTTCATCACACACACTTTCTTGGGTGTTGGCAAATATCTTCTCAGAGGATTCTTCTCAAGACCGTAGCCTCTCTGGTCATTGTGCTGATGGAGCTGGCAGCTGCGCGTGCAGAAACAGAAAAGAGGATTCTGGTTGATAGTTCATGGAACCTAGGTCGATAGCTCCGATGGGCTGCAGTGTTCCAGGTGAGAGAAGGCAAGGGCACCGGCTGGTCTTTGCTGAGTTTTAATGCCTTGCCCACGTCTTATCTCGCTGGAATTTTTTGTTTTTAACTTTAACATGAACAGTGAAGGCAAAACACAAAGAAATTAGGGAACACTCTCTTTATAAAAGCAACTTTCATCCTAATGCTAACAATTGCATCTCCCGTGGTAGCTTTTTTTTCAGTTGGTGGCCTACACAAACTAGTTGAGTAACTGCCCATCTACTGGTAGCAGCTGGACAGAAACCCTCAGCCCTGGGCTTGGTCTGCTATGCACATTTAATACACCAGCTCAGCTTCAAAGCCAAATTTGTGTCTTAAGCTTAAACTAATCCCTTTTACTATGCCCAGTCCTCCTGCTAAGAAAATTGTATTTTTTAACACCCCCCCCCAGCTCTATTTTCTTGCTTCTTCCTGAAATTTATCCTCCATCTGGGAAGGCGGGTACATGATCTAATTTTAGGTAACAAAACCCCAAACCAAACCCTCTGTGGCCAAGTGGATTCTGCCTCACAACGATCCTGTAGGACAGCACAGAACTGCCCCCACAGGGTTTCCCAGGCTGTACGTCTTTTCAAAAGCAAACTGCCGCCTCTTTCTTCTGGGGAGGGGCTGGTGGGTTCACCTTGTGGCCTCCTGGCTGGCAGCCAAGTGATTCCCCCACTGCTCCAGAGCTCCTCCACGAGGACTAAAACCAAAAACCAAAACCAAAGCCACGGCCAACGTGTCAATGCTGACGCATAGGGACCCTGTCTGAGGGTTCTAAGATTAACTCTTTACATGGGGACAGACAGACCCGACTTTGTTCCCTGAAGCAGCTGGTGGGTTTAAACGGTTGACTTGTCCCTTGACAACCCAAGGCCTAACCCGCAATGTCACCAGGGCTCTTTCCATGATGTAAGAAGAGCTAGTGAAACAAGAGTCCGTTGTTTACCATCTGTTGTTGTTTACCATCTGAGCACACCATGTGGAAGCACTTGGATGCTAACTGATCACTCCACAGAATAAAGGGGTAGCAATCCAGTTTGGTCAAAATTTAGAGTGTCGGCATCCTTACGGGGCAGTCTGTTCTGCCCAAGAGGGTCACTATTTGTCAGAATCAACGCTGTGACAGTGCATCTGGTTCTCCCAAACTTAAAAACATAAGAACATTAGGGGAAATCCTTGGGAAGGAGATGGTCACTGCCTTGCCTACAGCTTGGCCCCCAATGGAGTCGGAAGATCCCCATGCAGCAGTGTGTAGCTTCAGGAAGGACCTTACCTGGGAGTTCCTCTTTTCACCAGTCTGCAACTCTGTCCAGTGGTTCTTTAGCCCTCTGTTTTCTTGCTCTTCTGTATACATGCTGCTATTCCTCAATGCTTTCAGTATTCAACAGAGAGGTGTTCAAGGGAACAAAATTTGTTTAAAATACTTATAACACTATTTTCGGAAAGTGAAAATGTAGGCAGTCAGCACAATTTTACTCTTCTTCTTCTCCTCTGTCAGGCCCTCAGCCTCCCTCCTGTTCTCTCAAATCACTGCCAACTTCACAGAGGTGACCAAGAACCTGGTCTCCTGAAGAATCTATCACTTCTTTGAGCTGAGAGAGACAAAATGGGACTTCACCACTAGTTGTGTGGGAGTCAGCAAGGTCTGGTGGCATGGGGATTAAAGCTCTCAACTGCTAACCAAAAATGTCAGTAGTTTAAACCCACCAACCATTCCACGAGAGAAAGACGTGGCACTCTACTTAAGGCTGCTTCTACAGCTGTGATCACTCAATGGAGCAGTTCTGTCTGTCCTATAGGTCACTGTGCATAAGAGCAGAGACTCAGAGCCAGAGTGCCTAGGTGTGAACCCTCACCCATAATTTATTACCCCTATGACTTTGAATGAATCTCCTACTTTCTCTATACCGATATTAGACCGGGTAGACTAGAGAAACAAATTCATAGACATGCATATGGATATAAGGGAATGTTTTATATACAAGAGGAATGAAACACTGAGAAAGCATCCCTACCCAGTCAGGTTCAAAGTCATAAGTCTGATGTTAGCCCATATGTCTGATACCAGTCTATAATGTCTCCTTCAGACTCATGAAGTCACAGGCCAGTGGGTGCAGAGTCCCCTTGCTGACAGGGATCCCCTCATGGCTCCTAGTTTCCAGGGTTCAGGGTCCATCAGCAACATCCAGTGGTGGCAGAAGTAACTCAGCACTGCTCAGCTCAGGGGTCTCCACGTGGCTTCTCCAGCTTCAGAGATTTGTTTTCATCAGGGCAAGGCGGTGTGGCTTCTCCTCCAGCTCTTCCAGCTCATCAGACGCTGCCATCTTGTCTTGTCCGTAGTTCATCATCTCAGAGACTGACTCCCAACAACTGGGGAGATGGCCTCTCATCTCCATGAGGGAAATATCGTGAGGTTTCCCAGAAGTCTCAAGAGAAAGCCATGTCCACACAGAGGCCTCATTGGCTACTCAATGGCTATCTCCAGATTAACAGGCTAGACTCCACCCCTACACCCCAATCATGAAATTGGCATAGCGAATACATGACTGCCATAATGCCTCTACTTGTAAAACTGAATTTTTAAGGGTTGTCAGTGATTACATGTAAAATGCTACCCCCAAAGTACCTAGTAAATAATAAATATAAACTGGTTATGCAAAACAGTATGTTAAGCCTATCAGATTGGTCTGGCAATACTAAGAGAGGCAGGAAGAGGGCAAATTAATCAATTGCTGCATAACACAATGATTAATAACCTCACCATCTTAAAATATTTTCTGGGGATCAGAATTCACAAGTGGTTTAGCTTGTTACTTTGGGCCTAGAATCGCTCAGAAGCTGGCGGTCAGGATGCAGGCCAGGGCTGGTGGGTCTGTTCCTAAGGTGGCTCACTCATGTTTCTGGCAGGTCCGTGCTGGCTCTGAGTCAGAGGCCTGATTGCTTTCCCACATGGATCCCACCATAGGGCTGTCTGAGTGCCTGCCTTGGGGCTAGCTTTCCCGGTGCATGATCCAAACACCACCAAGGCAGACACCACGATGTCCCTGTTAGTTTTATTCCTGGGGAGACCACACTCTATTTTTGTCACATTATCCTGTTCGTTACTCAGATCAGTCCTGATTTGTGTGCAAGGAGACTACACAGTGGTAAGAAAAAAGAGAGGGTGAAACCTATTGAGAGTTATTGGAGACTATTTACCATTCATGTTAAGGATAAACAACTCTCAATTATGTTTTAGTCTATGCATTTAGGAGTTTGCCAGAAAAGTTTCTTCTTTTTCTCTCTCCTCGTCTCATGTTTCCAGACAGTGATCGGCCTATTCAACAGCGAGATTCCAATTCATCTCCTCCTGATCATTAACAAGGCTTCCCCAGGGTATGAAGAAAACATGCACAGATACCAGCAGGCAGCTAAGCTCTTCCAAGGGAAGGTAAGTCTGGAAGGGGGAACACTCTTCTGACATTGCACTGCAAGGACAAGTGGAAAGGAAGATAAGAGCGGGGAAGCAGAAATGACAAGGAAAGCGGGTATAACATATCTCAAAATAAGAACTACACCATGATCAATCACATTATTCTACTTTGAACTTGAGGAAGGTATATTTTGGACAATCAAAAGCCAATATAAGCATATCTCCCCTTAGTAATGAGTCCATTTGAAAAAACACAGGAAACCAAAAGGAAATAAGCCAGCTATTCATCACCCTGTGTTTACTTCTTGTAGTAATCTCTTAGAAGTTTGAAGCTCTGAGCTTATTTACAATATAAAGCACTCATCACATGCGTCACACCTACTAGGTGTACAATAAGTACTCATTTACTCTCCTTCCTTACTTTGTGTCTGGCTTGATACTGCTTAACTAGGATGGCTTCAACCACATCAAGACTACTACATTGAACTGAAGCACTTTTTAATGATGAGAACTGTCAAACAATAAAATTAGTTCCTTCCTGTCATTGGCTCCCAAGTGCTGCAAAATGTGAACAATCCCCTGAATTTATAAAGATGACTACTTTGGGCAGAAGATTTGAGTTAACAGTATTAGTTAACATTTATCACATGCTATTTGACAAAAAGAAACCCAGGGGGTATTGTTAGGCAAGTGTTAGACTGCTAACTGGCTCACCACCGACTGGTGATTAAAAACTACCAGTTGCCAAAAGAAAAAAAAACCCTACCCATTGTTCTGTCAGTGAATGATGAAGCTATCTGCCTTGAAGAGCCTATATAGCCATATTGGAATGGATTTGATGGTAATGGTGTATGCTAAAGGGGGTCTGGGGATGGTGCAAATGGTTAGTGAATGCAGTTGCTAACTGAGAGGATAGAAATGTGCCCCCCACTCCTGATCTGCCCTCAAAAACTTAACTGCTGAAAACTCTCTGTACCATAGTTCTTCATCGGCACATATGAGTCATCGTGAGTTACAATAGAGTCAACAACAGATTCCATTTGTTTTCATTTTTTTTAATACAGCAACTAAATCCGCTGATTGAACCTCCACCAACAAAAGTTTAAGGATAAAACCGAGTCTCACGGAGACTGAGCTAGAAGATTTAAAACAAGTCCCCTGCTTTTCCTCTTTAGGCTAGCCGTCTACTCTTCGAAAACCACTAAAATCTTCCAGTTTTGTATTGTCAAAACTAAATGAATTTGATCAAATGCATAAAACATCAAAGCAACACACAAAAAATAACATAATTCATTGAAACTCCATTGAGATTTAAATTGTGTGGCACAGACCATAACGTCAACTAATGTAAGCCACAATGGCTATAAGTTATGTTTCTATTTGCATGATCTCAAATTGTTCTTTTTCTTTCAACTTTCTCCAAGCACAGATTCTTTTTGTTCTGGTCAACAGTGGTGTGAAAGAAAATGGGATGGTGATATCATTTTTCAAACTTAAAGAGTCTGAACTGCCAGCCTTGGCAATTTACCAGACTCTGGATGATGAGTGGGATACATTACCCATTGCAGAGGTTTCAGAAGAGCAAGTGCAAAAGTTATGTGATGGATTCCTACAGGGAAAACGTCTGGTAAGTGTGAGACGGCCCAATAAGCTAAGCTGGCTTTTCCTCCTCCCTATGTTCAGCATAGGAGTCCCTAGATAGTACAAAGGGACCATGGTGGTATAATGGCTAAAACAACAGCTATGATCAGATCCCAACAGCCACTCCATGGGAGAAAGATGCAGCAGTCCTCTCTGGAAAGGAAACTTGATTTGAGTTGTGAGTTAGTCTGGAGAGACTAGAGCAACAAAATCATGGAGACACTCGTATGTGTATAAGAGACTTTTATATAAGGGGTAATTGTACATTAAGAAAACATTCCAGATCAGTCCAATCCAAGGTCATAAGTTCAATAATATCCCATATGCCTGACAACAATCTATACAGTCCTCTTCAGAATCACGAAGCACATACAATGACACCAGGACAATCACAGGCCGGTGGGTGCAGAGTCTTGTGTATCCGGTGGCAATAGAAGCATCTCAGTGCTGAAGGGGTCTTCCTTTGGCTCCTTCAGTTTATAAGGCTCAGGGTCTATCAGCATGCTGCCATGTGTCTTGTTGGCTGCAATGTCTCACAAGGAGCCAGCTTTGTCAGCCGGGTGTCTCCCAGGGAGTGAGAGAGTGTCTCCTGCTTCCAAGAAGGAAGGACCAGATTTCCCAGAATTCTCAGAAGAGAAGGTCATGCCCACACAGAGGTCTCATTGACTACCTCCAGATTGACAGGCTAGATTCCACCCCAACACTCCTAAACCTCAAATTGACACCAGATGAGGCAACTGCCACAGGTCGCATATAGGGGTGAGATCTACTTTGTCCTATAGGGTTTTTATAGGGAATCATAACAATGAGTTGAGTTAACAATGAGTTAAGTTGAGTTAGGTTGGGTTGGGTAGTATGTCACGAATGGCCAAATGCTTAGCTGTCCACTGAAAGGTTTGGTGATTTAAGCCCACCCTGCTGGGAAGAAAGATCTGGTGATCTGTTTCCATGAGGGTACAGGCTTCAAAACTCTGTGGAGCATAGGTTTCCTCCTGAACGCATGGTTGCCATGACTCAGAATCAATTTGATAACAACCGTGGGTTTGTTGTTGTTGTTATTGTTTAAATGCTTGGTTTATATCCTGTTGATTAGGCCTCATTTAAGGGATCCCGGGTGCCATAGTCAGTTATAAGTTGGGCTGCTGCTAACTGTAAGTTCAGAAGTTAGAAATCCCCAACTGCTCCACAGGAGAAAGACGAGGCATTTTGCTCCTGTAAAGATTGACGGTTTCAGAAACCGAGAGTCTGTCCTGTCGGCTCACAGTGACTCATAATTGACTCTGTGGCAGTTAGGTTTTGAGTTGAGAAATTTGTTAGGCTCTACCAGAGTTGACCTAGAACAAAGATACATAAAGATACTGTGATTAGTTAGCATGCTTGTTAGGATACAGTCATAGCAAGAAACCAAGAAAAGTTTTTGACAAGGTCTTGCCTACTCAAAGGAACTGAATTCTTTTTCCCACCATTCCATTTAAGGTATCAATGAGAAGCTAATCTAATTCCATGTAAAAGATGTCTTGGGATAAAACTGAAGATGCAATTAAGAGTTGCTGTTTAACAGTTCAGTTTGTTAATTTCAAGTTAAAAATAAGAGTGAACTCCAAATCTAACTACTTCCATTATGATGTTTTTCAGAGAGATAATCATGAATCACAGGAAAAAGCTCAAAAGGTGGAACTCTGACTTCTTCATTAGACTTCTTCAAACTAGCAAGTATCTGCTTCATGTGGAATAAAAACAGACAACCCGAACCCTAAAGACACTGGACAAAATCATCGAGCCTTCCAACCACAAGCACACACTTGCATGTGTACACACTGCTCCATTTTAGTCCTTCAAATCTCATTTATTTCCTTCCTTTCTCTTTAAAAAACAACTCTATATCTATCACTATGCATCTAATTTTCTTCTATGTACTTACATTGTGTAGTTTCATCTGCAATATCACTGAATGGGGCTTTGGAATAAATACTGTGATCCTCTACAATGGAGACACCTTTCTGGAGGAAGATTGTGCTAGTCTGTCATTTAATATTGATCTTTTACACTGTGTGACTTACACACAATTTTCCCCCTTTAGGGTGACTTAAGAGTTGTAATTCTACTTAACTTTATAAGCACACATGCCTTCTCTGATTCAAGGGTAAGAATAAAAGAATGCTTTTAAACAGCGTTGGGGAATTAAGTTTTTTTGCCAGAAGTTAAAGGAGTTTTCCAAGTCTCTGAACTCAGCAGAAACAGACCATGTACCAACTTCATGCTCATTTAGCATTCCCAACTCCCCACGTAAATCAGTAGGCCCCCATAATAAATAAAAGGCAATAATGTTATAGGAAATGACTGCCATCTCTTTGCAAGCCAAACCTTTTGTAAATACCCAGTTGCCCAACTCAGCAGTATGTACCTCAATGCTTACTGTTTACTACCAGGCAATATGCCACTAATGTGTTATTGTTCACTCTGTGGGTGGGATGGGTGGGAGGGGAGGTGGGTAGAGACCGTCTTGCATAAGACCCACATCAATGTGGCCAAGGGGTTGGGAATCGATTTAGGTAAAAGGTGGGCGAATGAGGAGGAGGAAGGGAGCTGTGGTGGACGGAGGTCAACTAAGCCATGGATTATTGCAGGTGAGGTGTACAACCTAGTCCGTGAGGGACAGAGGGAGGATTTGGCCCAGTGTCTCTGGTCCACAGGCTCTTACTGTCAACACACAGATGCTACATTGTTTCCAGGAGGCTGTTGGCTCAAAAGGAAAGTGCCTAAGTGATGAAGAGCTTAAAAAAAACCCGCAGATGTACACCTACAGACTGGTCCAAATGAAGAAGAGAGTGAAAGAACCGCTTGTTCTCCTCTGTAGGGAAAACTCCATGGCCTCTGGGCGGGGAGTCGGCTGCTGGCAACAACACTGTGAAAACAGCAGTGTGCAGCACACCTCTGAAACATGAGGCTGAGCTTCTGAGGGGTCACCCAGTTCATCCACAGGACTGAATGAAGCCACTCAAACAGCCTTTTGCTTGAGGATGAAAAATATTGCTAGGGCAAGCACACCCCAGGAGTCTTTCTTTGGTCCTGTATACCAGAGTTCCTGACGTTCTCAATCAGGAAATTCTTCCTGACAACTCATCCAGGTGGTGAAGTTAGTCAAGCTTGTTTCTTCTCATCTATCCTCTGTGAACTACCAGTTTCTTTGAATTTACGATACTGGGATGGTTTGTGTGTTACTATAATCATGAAAGCTATGCTACTGGCATTTGAAAGGTGAGCGTGCTCTTCTTAGGTGGACAGGTTCCAGCAGAGCTTCCAGACTGATACGTGAAGAATGCCCTGATGATCTATATCTAAAGAGAGGCAATGGAAACCCCACAAGTCGCCACAAAGCCACTGATCATGGGTGGGAGTGGGTGGGAGACAACTCAATGATGAGATGGCAATTATTCATAGCTGTTAGCCACCATCTCGCAAAAGACACCTTGTCTTAAACGCATCAGCAATTTCTAACTCTTTTTTGTCTTTCAATAATTTCTTCTGAAGAGTCTCCATTCCTCTCCCAGGGCTGTATATTAATTAGATAGATTTCAGGTATTTTTCATTGTAGAATCATTCATTGAATCTCACTGTCAATGTCAATACTGCCAATACTTTTTCTTTAAGGCAGTAAGGGGTAATGCGATGCAATGAAACTCTGCAGATGATAGAAGATGACTTAGGAGACTACAGTAAAAGGAAAGAGTAGAAGCAGAGAAGAACTTGGTGGGATGACAGGAATATTAGTGTTTGAATCTCAGCACTTTGTGTGTGGCTCTGTACCCTGAGAACCTGAGGTCAAGGACAACGGTGCAATAATTAATAGGAGAGTTCAAGAACCCAGAATGATAGTACACCTTATATAAAAGATGACCAGTCCCATAAGGAATTCTGATGGCACAGTCATTAACCACTTGGCAGCTAACCAAAAGATTTCCGCTTATAAACCAACAATCACTATGATGGAAAAAGGTGTGTGAGTCTGCCTCTGCTTCTGCAATTCCAAGATTGCAGCCTTGGCAACCTAGGAGATACTTCTATTTTGTCTGATAGGATCATTATGAGTCAGAAGCGACTTAACAGCATTGGATTTGGATCATTTCCTTTGTAATGCTATACATTCACTTGTCAATTTATATACAACTAGCAGTGAGGAATCAACCCCAGGAAATGCCATTATTAAAAATTAGAGGTACGTAAAAAGGAGGCAAAGTAAGTGCCCTGTATATACCTCAACCCAAGGCCTATACCTGGTTTGAATTGTGAATGGGGCAACATGGAAGAAAAAAAAATCAGAAGGATGTACAGTACTTTGTAATAACAAATGGATGCTACTTTGTGACCGGGATCAAAGCAATTCTATAATGATTACTGTATTGTTATGTTAAAGATGCTTAATGTGTTTTGTTTTTCTTATTAATGTATTTTATGCCTATGAAAGTGCACTATGTATTAAGACAAACCTTTGCCCCACTAACATTAGATATGAGCCGTACCTATTGTTCTGCTACCTACAAATTTGATTTAGATCCAGATTTGGAAACTCGACTCATCTATAATCTGGGACACGCTATACTCTCTTCTCTGGGTATCAGCCATTCCTTTGATTTTACTGTATGGAAAATAAAATATTTCCTGCATATTTTAAAAATTAATGTGCAATGGACCCCTTTACCCATGAGACTGGAGACGTCTTTGAGATTACTATCCATTTGTTTACTTGGATCATGCTCTCTGTATTATAACTTTGCTTAAGACCTATACTTTGAGCGTAAAAGGGGTAAGAATAGAGTGGATTCAAAATTTACTCAATCATGCATTCATCCATCCACCCATTCACTCAAATACGGATTAGCCAACTACAAGTGTTTAGTGCTAACTTTGTTTTCTAAGACAACAGAGTAAACTTGGCCATAGAAGGAAACCTGTAGGGACAGGGGCTAACAAGAAAACTGGCCGTCTGATTAGATGTGAGCCATGAACAAAGAACGACAGCACAACAGAGAAGCCTGGGTAAAGAAAAAAGATGAGTAAGAAGCTGGCAATGTGAGCTGAGCCCCGGTGGCGTAAGTGGTTGAGTGCGGAACTGCAGCCTGCGGGCTTGGTGGTTCAAATCCAGCAGCGGCGCTCAGGAGCAGCACTGGGTAACGCCCACGGCCACCAGAGGCTGTGATGCGCCCCTCCCCACCGCGCCGCCACCAAAAAAATTAAAAAAAAAAAAGAAGAAGAAGAAGGTGGCAATGCGATAAGGATGGGAGAGGAGGGGTCACCTAAGGAAAAGTGTCCCAGCGAAAGACTCCTCAGAGACAAACTTATCAACTTAATTTAACAATTGAGTCTGGAAGTCCTATTGCACCTTTCTTAAAGTATCTGGTTTCTAAGTAGAGAAAAATAAAACAGGAAGCAGGATGGGTCTGACTCATGCTTCTAATTGCAGAAATTTTCCATGGAGAGACCTAGAGATTTAAAATTTTATATTAAGAAAGGAGGAAGTAATCTACTGATATCTCTTGAGCTTTATATCTTTGGAGAAAAAGTACTCTAGAAATCAAAGACAGATAAATAAAATTTTAGATTACACCTCTATACACTTGAAGGAGATTCGCCATACTTTAACTAACTTCTAAGGTAGACCCATGTGCCTTTCTTTCCTTTCTCTTCAGCATCCAGAGTCATTGTTTTTGTGGGCTCAGTAATCAAATATCTGAGTCACACTAGGAGCGGAAGAGTAAAGTTGAACAAAGGGTTAGAAGGTTAAGCTAAGTCAAAGGCTGTGAAAACTTTTATAGAATCAAAACTTTACTGTTCAGTAGCTCAAACAATTGCACTTAGTCTTAATAGCCTAATTCAATTGCTCCATAAAGCTCTCTGATCGTAGTATGGGAACATAGTGTAAGTCTAGGCTGGAGGAAGAAAAAGTAAACCAGACTTGATATCATTCTAGCTGTCATGAAAAAATTTTAAGTTAGTAAATATGTTATATTACAGATAGTATTCTCCAGAAATAATGCTCTGAAACTGGATTTCCTTACAGGAAGTTAACTGGGGAGTGTTCTGGGGCTCAAAACCTGTGGAGAAATGAAAAACGGTACCAGGGCTGAAAAAGAAGTTGGGCTGTGACACAGTCAATAACAGAGATTCGTACTCTTGCATGGGAGATTCGGTGCCAAGGTGTCATTTCAGGGCATTGCTGAACTAAGGAATGAGAACTGTTCTAGAGCCCACAAAAAGGATCAATCGATGTGGCTACACCCAGGAAAGGTGATCTTCAGTATAGCACCATTTCTGGTCAGGAGTGGGTGGACAGCACCCAGTTAAAAACTGTCAGCTGTCATCACCCAAGTACAGCTGTGGAAAGGGTACTCCCATTCCAAAGTGTGAGTGTTGGAAGCAGGAGAATATTCTGTTTTACCACAGCATTCACAACACATGCCTTTCTCCAGGATAATATCTTCTTTAAAGTCAGCACAATCATTGAACCAATGCTATACAAATGGGTGAGCAAGGGGTCAATTTATTGTGCCAAATGAAATATGCAGCACCTTTTTTGAATTGAAACTGAAAAAGAACAAAAAGTACATTGTATTTTTTCCACACAACAGATGACAGCAGTACCAGAATACTCATTCTCCAACCCATACACACCTTTATTCTTTGATCAACTGTCCACTAAACACCTACTAGAAAATACATCAGAGCTCACATAACACAATACTGAGGTCACTTCTCTGAATCCCCAGTCATCAGGCTCCTCAAGTAGCACAAGTAAGAATTTCACTAATGATTTGAAGAGTGGCATGAATTTCTAATATACTTAGTAAATATTCAAAAATTTGAATGATAATGATCATTCAATAAAAAGAGAGAAAAATTTTTATATTAATTTGTGAATGAGGAAAAACTGAGGTTAGATTTGACTAAATTCTGGCCTGATGATTAATTTATACCATCTACATTTCATAGAGTCTATCACATTTGTTGTTAATTACCTTGTCCTTAATGACCACTTTGGGATAAGTGCTGAATGCTAACTGCAAAATCAGTGGGTTAAACCCACTCGTAGTTCCTTAGAAACCCAGAATAGGGTCCCTATGATCCAGAATCCACTCAATGATAGTGAGTTTGGCTTAAGGCTTATATTCAAAGTCATGGCAACCTTTTGCAGCACCTAGTTGCTAATAATTATCCACTTTGTGATCCATCTTTTACAACTATTCTACCAATGCACAATCTTTCTCCCCCATCCTAGATCAGTACATGGGGTGGAATCTGGGGCAAATTGATCTATAATCTCAGGGTTGAGCACAAAAGGGCATTGTCAGGGATGGAAGTATCTGAAGGAAACTGCGTGCACATTAGCCAGCACATCAGAACTCTCATTCTCTCCTGATTATCTTATTGGCCCCAAAGTATATTCCACTATGGCCCATGGAGACTTCATTCAACTACACTTTGGCAAACATGCTACAGAATGAAAATGAGAAATAATTACTTGTGATCTAACCCTTTAGACCTCTCTTGGGTTGACTCATTATGCTCACTCCACATGTTCTTTACTCACTAGTAACATACCAGGGCTGGGAAAGGGAAAGGGCTAAGTTAGCCAACAAGTGGAAATATTAGGTGTTCGTGGAAGGGCAGAGTGACTTGTGGGCAGGATATTTACATAATGCAAGAATGGTTAGAGCCATTAATGTGTTATTGATTTGTAAAGCGAGAGCAGAGCGGTCAAAGAATTATTGTTCTTCTAAGGGTAGTAGGTGTTTGGAAAAGAATAATAACCTATGAGGTTAAGGGTAGCTATAATTATTCAAGCCTGACCAAGTGTTAAAATGGTAATTTACTAATGGCTCTGGTTTAAGGACTGTCATCAGCTTATGATTCTTTAGGTCTCCTTCCACCTACTCATTTTCCAATTAGCTAAATTACTTTATATTTTGATACACCTAATTCATCAGGGTTTTCTAAAGGACCAAGTTACCATTTTCCAATCTGTGTGATTCCAGTCTATGTGATTACTATGGAGTATCTTAGCATAACCATTTCTAAGTTCACAACAAAAAAATTTCCACATAGCTCTCAAAATGTCTGGTTTTAGGTGCAATGCTTTCAAATTCCAAGCTGAGACTGAAATTTTAGGAATAAACTTAAAAGGATCCTGTTTGTGGGATAGCTGATAAATGAAAGAGGAAAACTGATAATAGTCAAGTGGTATGTTAAAGAGGTGTGTTTGAAATGAGAAATATAATAGTTACAGCCCTTAGTCATCCAAAACAAAATTAAACCCAAGTCACAGCTAAATCTGTTTTATTATTTTCTCATGTATCTCTACAAATTCCTGACCATGTCTCCCTCTCTAAGACCACACCCATTAAATAAATATTCAAGGATTCCTCGCAATAAATAAACTTCTCCCACTCCCACCTTAAAGAAATTGAATATCTAAGATCTGAGCAAAGTGGTCACAGTTTGATGAGAGGAACGAAATTTAAAAGAATGAAGAAAGCCCCTGGGGAAAGAGTCAGAATGTAAGCAACTCTGCCAGAACTATGTCTTGGCTCTGCATTAATATAATTGTCAAAGGGTTCAGTTTGCTTAATGTCTAATAAGAAATAGGAAAATGTTTGACTAAAGGCAGTCTCAGGCATGGAGCCCTCTTCATCTCAAGTGAGAAGATCTGTGTCCTTAGTCTGATGTCCTTTACTTGCCACCAAGTCACCTGCCTGCCCCCCGGTCCCACGGACAAAGGAACCAAATGCTACTTGGTCCTGGGCCTTCTCCAGCACCAGTTGGACTGTTAGGATCCTTCAAGTTTTCAGAGACTGTTTTGGGGGGAAGCAAGTCATTAGACTTTGCTTCCGAGTCCATCCAAGTCTAGAAGCACCACTGAAATCTGTTCAGCATCATAGTATCACCCAAATCTCTACTCAGTCTGGTGATGCTTCATTGAGGTCCATTGACTGAGAACTAAACCTAAAGGTGGGAACTCTACCACTAAACCCCTATCTCTTTAGTATCACCATAAGGAATTAAATTTTAGGACAATAGAATCCAGAGAAGATGTAGCAGTTATAGATCTGAAATTAGTATAATGTGCCGAAGAAATTAACTAGGAACCTCTCTGATACAAATGAACAGAGAGGCCTATGTATCAGTTGGTATTCACTAGCATCAATGTCAACTCATAGGGACCCTATGGGACAGGGAAGAACTGTCCTTGTGAGTTCCTAAAACTCTAACTCTTTATGGGAGTAGACAGAACAGTACTTTGAGGACCAACGTGTGCCTGACCCAAGGCTGGACATTGAAAAGGAAGATCGAAGAAGAATCGAGGCATTTAAATTGTGAAAGATATCAAAAGGACCGTGGAGGGCTAGAAAAAGGGGTGGGGGGCAGTGGGCAGCAGGGGTGGGGGATTTCTGTATTGGAAGAAGTATAGTCAGAATGTCCTTGCTTAGAAGCAAGAATAGAGACTTTTCCCTGGAAAATAATCTCAGACTTGGTAGACTAAAGGGGCAGCAAGGAAGAGGAAGGTCCTCGACAAGATTGGCCCAGCGACTGCAATCCTGCACTCGAGCATCAGAACAAGTGTAAAGGAGGTACAAGATCAGACAACCCTTGGCTTTGTTGTGCAAAGGTTCTTGCGATGAATCAGAGCTGACTCCTTGGCACCTGACAACCACAACAGCTCTCATCCTTACAGCTCCCAGGGCCTTAGCACGGCTGTCACATGGGGCTTCTAGCAAATAAGGTGGAAGTTAGTGTTTCACCAGAAGTGCTTCAGAAGAAAGGAATGTCAATTGACTTGTAAAAATCAGCTTTTGAGGATGTACAGAGCAAATTCTACTGTGACACACGTAATGAGATCACAATAAATAGAAATGGGCTGCACCAACAAATGATACTGGTAGTCTCCTAATTTGGGGGATGCTTTGTTCTAATCATATGAATGAGAGGATATTGAACTCAGATATCGGAGACTCTGTTTCCTCCATAATAATTCAGAATACCAGGAAAATAATCTAACTTCAACATTTTGAATATGGAAAATTAAAGGAAAAGGAAGTCTGACTGTGGGATCAAGATGCGTCGATGGGATCACGGATCAGGCATCAAAGACCCAGAACAGACAATCATATCAAGGTGAGTGAGGGGGAGTGCAAAGTGGAGACCAAAAAAAAAAAACCCACCTGTAGATTATTGGACATCCCTTATAGAAGGGTCACAAGGAAGAGACAAGCCAGTCAGAGTTCAGTATAGCATGGATGAAACACACAACTTTTCTCTAGTTCTTTAATGTTTCCAAACCATGATCCCAGTTCTACCTTAGAAATATGGGTACTGATAGGAGCTGAAAACACAGGGAATCTGGGTGAGATAAACCTATCAGGGCTAGTAATGAGAGTGGCGATACAGGAGAAGAGGAAGGTGAGGGGAGGAAGGGAGAACCCATCACAACGATCTATGTGTAGCTCCTTCCCAGGAGGAAGACAAAAAAACCTGGGTGAAGGGAGACATCAATCAGTGGAAGACATGAAAAATAATAATAATTTATAAATTATCAAGGGTCCATAAGGTAGCGGGGGGAATGGAGGGGGGAATGAGGATCTGATACCGGGGACTCGGGTGGAAAGAGAATGTTTTGAAAATGATGATGATGGCAGACATGCAAATATGCCTGACACAATGAATACATGAATGGATGGATCATGATAAAACCTGTATGAACCCCCAATAAAATGATTAAAAAAAAAAGAAGAAGGTTAAAGTGATGGACTAACTGGTTCATGTCTCAGGCACCAGGCCAAACATTTTGCTTCTGCTCATAAAGAAAATAACTCTGGTTCAGCTCAGGCCAATCCAGCCTTAGTGTACCACAGGTTTGCAAATCAGTCATTAGACTCAACTCAAAAGTAACTGATTCTATTTCTGTCTGGCTCTCTGAGCCAAAACTCAACCTCCAGTTTGTTTGGTTTTAATAAATTTATTCTGTTGTTACAGACATTGTGTAAAATGGGGGAAAAACAAGTCTAGACTGGGTTTAGCTCCGGAAGTTAGGGCAGGGTATCTTTATTAAAAATAAACATCCTCTTTCTAACTTCCTTTTTGCTCTTTCCTCATAATCTGCTCCCAAAAGCCCTTAGGATCCAGAGTTCCAACAGGAACCAAACACACCTGGCCTTTTTTGTGAGCAATAAAACAAGAAGTTAATAAGGCCACTTACAAGGGAAACATGACAAAAATTAACCTGAAACCTGATAAGCTCTATTGACCCTCTCACTATCAAATTTGACACATTTATCTCAGTGAAAGAGACTTGATCTTTCACTCAACGATCTTGGCATGCTCTTCCCTCTTCACTGTATCTAAGCACGGCAGTCTTTATCAGTTCCTCCTCTGGCAAGGCATCATTCTGCTCTGTAGTGGAAGTCAGAATACGTTTTGCTTTCAGCCCTTTTCTGTCTACCTTTTTTTGGGTTCCTCTTTCCATTTGGATCTGCCTTTTTCTTTCCTCACTGGGGGATTTTGTGAAGTGCTATTTTAAAATAGCAGTGGTTTATGGTTTAGTGAAGCACAATGGTTGTCTGCGAAAGGAAGCCATTTGAATAAATATTTCTTGTTCCTCAACAGATACTTGGAAGAACATGCCTGCAAAAGTAAGCCACATGAGTAAATACTTCTTGTTCTTCAACAGACACTTGGAAGAGCATGGTAGAAGACAGTAACTTGGTAGTGAGGCATGCAGCCTCTGGAATATGATGGCCTCATCCGACTAGATACTAAATACTGTGGACTGAAAACGTTTCTTTAATTTCTTGGTGCTTCGTATTCCAAAAAATAGATGAGATTAACAATATAACTAACTTTCCAGTTTTACATTCATGATTAAGTGGAATTACAAAACTTGAACACCTAGACCTGGCACACACTAAGCATCAGTTCTTTTTCTTGAGGAATATCCTCACCTAATCAGAGTTCCCAAAGATTTTGTTGTCTCTTTTTGGTTCTAATCCATGCTGAGGTACTAGCTGTTCTTTCTACTTGAGTGGGTATCCATTCTACCTCCTCCAGCTTTTTATCAGCTGTCAAATCTTAATGCAAGTGGATCCATTTGAAACCTTCCTCTGGTCTCTGAACTCTTATAATGCATTGTATAAGTCTAGATCACATCATATTTCTACGATTAACTTATATGAGAGGAATTCTGAAAGCTCATGGAAAAATAGCATCATCTTTCTGAGACATTTTCCCACCAATTTTTGGAGCCCTCTCACATATTTTGATACTTTTAAAACTGTCTCGCGTATACTAAAAACTCACCGTACAACGTAAATTTCTCTCTAGGGTACATCCGAAAACAAGTTTTAGTACTTTTTTTCTAACATTTAGTTCTTCCCACTTTAAAAATGTGTAGGTATGTGACAGTAACCAATCAAAAAGCTCAGAAACTTTCTGGGAAAAAAAAAAAAATGTTTGCTCACAGAATTCAAGGACCATAAGAAGGGGCTCTAAGTCTTAGCACCAGACAGAGACTCCACAGACTTTAGCTTCTTAATTGTGTTAGCTTTCAAGTAACTAATTGAGTGGAATATATTGATATTTTTATCTATAAGAGGGTATGTTTTCTATCTAGATAAAAAAAAAAAAGGTCCCTCTGGATAAATTACTTTAAAATTTAGCTAGTTGCCTAAGAAGCATTTGAAATATTGAGCCTGGGTGGTTACTGGGCTGCTAACATTAAGGTCAATAGTTCAAAAATCAGCCACTCCTTAGCAAAAAGGTGAAGCTTTCTCATTCTTTACAGATTCACAGTCTTGTAAACCTTATGGGAGAATTCAATTTTATCCCATAGGGTCACCATGTGTTAGAATCCACTCAACAGGTTTGGTTGTAGCATTTTTGCTTGTTTGTTTGTGTGTCTTAGGTCTAACCTACTGACTGTTCCAAATCTGTAAGCATTACAGCCTCAGTAATCAAACAATATAGCTTCTTAGGCCTTTAAGGCTAGAAGTTAAACAAGCGACCATCTAGTAGAGAAGCAACAAGCCTACATGAATGAAGTGCACCAGCCTATGTGATCATGAGGAGTCACTGGGACTGGGTAACAGGCATCAGAAGACCCAAAACAAAATAACAAATAAATAAAAAATAAACCACATTGGGGATCAGGGAAGAGACCTAAAACCCCTCTGTCAACAATGAGACATGCCCTCACAGAGAGGTCACAGGGAAGAATGAGTCAATCAGGGCGCAGTAAAGCACCAATAAGAGACACAATACTCCTCTGGTTCCTTGAGGTTTACTCAGCCCCCAGTATCATCACCCCAGTACTGCCTTTTACTGTAGGCTAGAACTGAGCAGGTACTTAGGTACAACTAAGAAATAAAAGCCCATGACACAACAAATCCAGGAACAGGAGTGGGAGTAACTATCCCAAAAGGGTAGGAGGGGAGGGGAGGGGAGGAACGGGAAACCAATTGTGATGATCAACCAACAACCACACATACACAACCCTCTACGGGCATGAACAACAGAAACTTCGGGGGAAGGGAGACAGTGGTCAGTGTCATGAAAATGATAATATATAATTTATCAAGGGGTGACGAGGGTGGGAGTAGGGAGGGAGGGAAAAAGGGAGTTGATAGCAAGGGATCAATAGAAAATAAATAGAAAGCAATGATAGCAACTTATGTGAAGATATGCTTAATAAAACTGATGTATGGCTTGTTATAGAGGCTGTAAGAATGCTCAATAAAATGCTCTTTAAATAAAATAATAAAAAGAAAGCAAATCCTATGAGGGGTGGGCAGTTTTATTGTCTTGACTATCTGGATTAGATAGTCGGGATAAATAATTTGGAGGTGAAAACAATGGGACCAATGATTCCAGGGAAGGGGAAGGGACAGGCAGAAGGGGGAGGCAGGAGAGTGTAAGTGGGTATTGACAAACCGAGAGACAAGGGAACCACAAATAATCTAAGGTGTAGGAGGCCTGGTAGGGCTTGATCAAAGGTAAGGTAACCAGAGGAATTACTGAAACCCAAGTGAAGACTGAACATGATAGTGGGACAAGAGGAAAATAAATGCAACTAGAGGAAAGAACTGGGAGGCAAAGGGCATTTGTAGTGTTCTAAATATAAGCATGTACATATGTAAATATATTTTTATATAATGATGGGGAAATAGATCTATACACATATATTTGTAGGATCAGTATTAAAGTAGCAGATAGACATGGGGGCTCCACTCAAGTACTCCCTTAATGCAAGAACACTTTGTTCTAGTAGACTGGCATTCCATGCTGCTCACCTCCCCAACACGATCACTGAAGACAAAGTGGGTGCTAAGCAAATGTGATGATGAAAGCTGATGGTGCCTAGCTATCAAAAGATATAGTGTCTTGGCTCTTAAAAGCTTGAAGATAAACAAGCAGTCGTCTCTCTGAGAAGCAACAAAGTCCACATGGAGAAGCACAGCAGCCTGTGTGATCATAAGGTGTTGATAGGATCAAGTATAAGACATCAAAGACCCAGAACAAAAAAGCATATCATTGTGAATGGGGGAGGGAGTGCAGAATGCAGATCCAAAGTCCATCTGTAGGCACCTGGACGGCCCTCACGAAAGGGTCGTGGGGAGAAGATGAACCAGCCACAGTTCAGTGTAGCAACAATGAAACATACAACTTTCCTCTAATTCTTTAATGCTTCCTCCCCTCCCCATAATGACCTCAATTCTACCTTACAAATCTGGCTAGACCAAAGGATGTACACTGATACAGATAAGAGCTAGAAACACTGGGAATCCAGGACAGATAAACCCCTCAGGACGTGAGTGGTGATACCAAGGGTAAGGATAAGCCAGGCGGAGGGGGAATCAGTCACAATGATCTACATATAACCCCCTCCCTGGGGTACAGACATCTGAAAAATGGGTGAAGAGAGACACCTGACAGTGTAAGATATGACATAATAATAAAAATTTATAAATTATCAAGGGTTCATGTGAGGGAAGATGGGGGAGTGAGGGGGAGAAAATGAGAAGCTGATGCCTAGGGTTCAAGTAGAAAGAAAATGTTTTGAAAATGATGATAGCAACAAATATACAAATGTGCTCTACACAATGGATGGATGGTTGGATTGTAAAAGTAGTATGAGCCCCCAATAAAATGGTTTTTAAAAAACCAGAAGAATCACTATGTGTTAAAGTCAACTCATCAACACTGGGTTTACTTTAGTTATTTAAATTCGACCAAGTATTTTACTGATTGGAAATGGCATGGAGATGGGAGTGAGGGTGGGGAGGTAGGTTGGAAGCAAAAAATAAGAAACCTTATATTTCTCATTATATAAATCAACATTTGTGAACAGAGGTTAGGGCCGAGAATAGTATTTTCTTTTCTTTTTTTCCATTTCCCCCTAGAATAGTATTTTCTTTAAAAAAAATGAAAGAAACTAGAAATTTTACAAGAAAATGAGGGGGCACAAAATGTGGGCCTTGTCCCTCTCCACAGTGAATTTCTCTTGCATGGAGTCAGTTTCTGTGTAGTCTGCACATGCTAGGAGGTGAGGGACAAAACTATACAACTAACAATTCAAATTAATCCAAATAACACACATTCCAAGGAAACTAGAGTGGTGGAGAACTCAAATCTGAGTTCTGAATCACCCACCCCACCTCCAGTATTTCTTGGGTCTATCTTTGAGCAGGCTAATGTATCTAAGCCTAAAATGAAGATATAACGTATACCTGGGAGAACGCACATAAAATAGAAATAATGTAGGGGAAGCATCTGGAGTGTGACTGGTAAGAAATAATAGATTATTTATTATATTAGTATTACCATTACTATTATCAGCCTTTATATATATAGTAGAAAGTATATTAAATATATTAAAGAAAGTATATATGTGTATGTGTGTATATATGTGTTTGTGTATATATGTGTGTCAATGGAAATAAAGCAATGGAAGTTTTAAAAAAAAAAGAGTCTCTGATCTTAAGAGACTATTAGAACTAGGATGGATGCCAAATCCTTCTTGGTCCCTAGAAAGGAGATGGAAAAAGGCATGGAAAATACAAGATATTTGTAAATTAATTTGCCTGAAACAGAGTATGTGAGAAAGTGAGTGGTCAAAAAATTGGCAAAATCTCGTACCAAATTACAGAGTTCTTTCCACATTGCATTTCTCATGAAACATTTTGTGTTTGCCAAATAATATTAGCTGAGAAGGCCCATAGCCCACCAAAGACTAAGGGACTGAGGTTCTGAGGTTTTATCAGGTCACTGCATGGACTCTGGAGCCAAAGTCAACCTCTCCGATGGGGGGGAGGGGGCGATTGGGGGGGGGCGGGGCGAGTGGCATTTTCTTATCCTCTAAAGAAGTGAGAATGTCCTTATTGTCACAGTCATGTTTCTTAGAACAACTCAAGGATCGATGATCATTAAGAAAGTGAATGATGATGCACTAAGTCTGTCTTGTCAAACCACAAATGTATATTGAATTGTCAAATCACAAATAAATGCAGCTTTATGTATTTATGCAACTCGGTTCAGCGGATTTAGATGGTTTCAGTATGCATTACAATTTCATTGATTTTGGACTTCCTGACAGTGAGCTTTTAATTTGTATCCTTTTATTATTATTACTCAAATGAGTCAAAAAATAAAAGAATTTGAGAGTCGTTCCTGAGGACTCCTCCATTTTGTCTATCTCTTAGTTAAAACAGTTGATTCTAAAGAGGAAGAAAAGTAGCAAGAAATGAAGAATCTATTTAGGGAAATTATCTATTTTGGGAAAAAAATGTAAAAATCTTATTTTCCTGGGTGAATGACTCTGAAATTTGTATTTCCTGTTTAGGAAAAAATTATTACTCTGAGTTTTAAACACTGAATTGCGACCACAGACTGTGATTCCTATTGACTTATTACTCACTGTCCTTGAGTCGAGTTGGGCTCACAGCCATATTATAGGACGGAGCAGAACACTGCCTGTGAGTTTCCCAGACTCTGGGTACGGGAGCAGGAAACTCCCTCTTGCTCCAGTGATTGTTGGTGGCTTCAAACTGATGATCTCGCAACGAGGAATGCAGTGTGGAAACCGCCACCCCACCAGGAATCTAGATGCCATACAAACACATCGTCTTACTCTACTCACTTGTATTTCCCTGAAAAGCATGCTTAGCTCTAAAATACTCCAGTGTGCCATCCAAAAACAAATGAGCCATCTTTGATACCACCAGACTTTTGCACCGGTGTCATTGGCCCACTGATTGCTCTTAAATAATCCATATATTCCTCTTTACTTTTCTACCTCTTCACCATTATCTGAATGTAAGCTGCTATCACTTGACACCTGGTCCAAAGAAGATAAGCTCATTATCCTAAACAAATGGGGAAACAATTCGTCGTGAGCAGGAAACAAGTAATATGAAAAGAGAGAAAGAAAAATAGTGACTAGGAAGAAGGATTCTAGCAAACTACCCATAATACAGCAAAGGGATGAAGAAATGAGAGAAGTGAAAAGACCTGGGAAGAATAAAGCTAGAAGATTCAATATTAACTAGGAATAATTTCAGATGGAGGCTCTCCAATATGAAGGTTTTAAAACATTGAACATCGATGAGGTTGAAGAAAGAATGGACTATCCCCTAAAACATGGTGAAATAATCTACATTTATCTTCTACCTTATCCATCTCTTTCTCACAACATAAGAAAATATTTCTAGGAAGATTGTCATATGAAAAATAGAACAGCAATTTATGTAACAGACTATCTGTGACATTTGAATCTGAAATGTTTAACATTGCACTGAGTTTAGACATTGATTTCAGAAAAATACATAAAGACAGCCTATACAAAATATGGAAGACATTGCCATCCTTTGCAAGTATTTTTTATGCCTTACTGTTAGTTTTAAATTTTTCTACATATTAAGATGCTATGTATGCTTTATTAAAGATACTTGGTGTGTTGGTTTTCTGAAATAGACTCTATTTCACTAGATTTCCTGGTTAGTTATTAAAGGCATAAAAAGAAAAAAGACTTTTCTCAGTTCATCTTGTGGAGACAGTTTTTGCTAAACTCTCTATGTGACTCTCTTTAGGTGCTAGTTAGGTGATTTTTCTTTCCGAGTGATCTCCAAAATTTATTGATGATTTCTCTCTTTTTGTCCTTATGAGCATGTATTTCTTTTTCTTTTTCTCTTTTCATTGGATAACAGTGGCCAAGACTTCTATTCTCTGGTAAGCACATTCTCTTCTTAGTCCTAGCTCTAAAGAAAATGTACACTCACTTTCTCCATTAAGTAGATTTTTATCTTCTGTAGTTTTGGGTAGAGAGCAATTCCTAATTTTGTGTATTTTCAATCGGTTCTTAATTTGATAGATTTAGTATATATGTATACATCCAGTTATATATACTTATAGAACAAAAAGATGCTATAATTCATACATGCTTTTTCTGCATCAATGAAGGTAATTATGTATGTGGTCGTTTTTTACCTCTAAGCGTGTTGAATAGATTGACAATTTTTTTTCCGATGTCAAAAATAATTGCATTCCTGGAACCTAGCTCACCAGTGTGTATAATTTTTAAGCTTTTCAGATTCTTTTAGCTAATATTTTAATATTTAATATTCACATTCAAAATTGGAATAAGCCTATATATCCCCCCAGTATTTTTTATGTGCTTTAAAAATCAAGAGCTTACAGGTAATATAAAGCAAGTTAAAACTTATTATAAATTTTGTGTAACAGCATGTATAAAGTAAGAACTGTTTCTCAAACAATTTGTAAGTCTGAACTGTGAAGACATCTGGACCTGGGTATTTTGTAGAAGAGGTATTTGGCTACCATTTTAACATCTTTAATATTTAGGAATCTGTTCAAAGTTTCCATTTTCTTCTTGTGCCAATTATGGGTTTTAAACTTTTATATTGCAAAGATGTACCTCAATAGCATTTTAAACAATAAATTTCCAGTGCGTGTTTTCTATAGCTCTTCCTCTTTTTCACTGATAACAGTAGTTCTTTCTTTCCATCTTCTCTGGGGTTTCTGTGCTGCTCTTTTTCCAACTTAAGTTGAATACTTAGTTCACTTACTTTAAATATCTTTTGTCTCTTGATAGAAACATATAGAGTTATACCTTTCTCTTCCACCACTAATTTAGGTGACTTCCATAAATGTCTCATTGTTATTTGTATCAGATTATTTCTTTATTTCCTTTTACTCTTTACTTCATTTTATCTTAGGGATTATTCTGTAGCATAACAGCTAATTTTAAAGTACTTTGGAGTTTTTAGGTATCTTTTTGACATTAAATTTAATTTTATTGCATTATATTCATAAAATATCCTATATGAGACTCAAATATTATTGATAGTTTTTGGATACCTTTGCAAATGGTGTAGATAAAAAATGAGTGTTCTTGATTTGGGATAGAGTTTCTAAAATTCAAAGATAGTTACATTAAAATCTCTACAGTTCCTCCATTTATGCCTGACGTCCTGTAACATGGTTCTTGGTATCTGATTCTCAAGTTAAAAGGCTAGGTGCATAATGCAGAAATGTTAGGTGAATACAAACTTATGATGGTTCTATTTTCACATTAAATTATTGTTTTTCCAGTAGATATATACTTGGCTTTCTTTAATGACATTTTTCTTTAACATCATTTTGTTAGATATTAAGCTTTCCACTCCATCTTCCTCTGATTCACATTTACATGATATCATTTTCATCCTTTTGTTCTAAACTTTTATATATTTTTAAATCTTAAATATGTCCCCCAGAGACCAAATAGCAAATCTCTTTGGGTCATCTATATCTAATTGATAAGTTTGGTTCTTTATATTAAAATTGCTGTTATATCAGGGGTCTTTGCTGCAACATAAAACATCTACATTTTAGTCTACATTAAAGTCTAGTCTTTCCCATAGTCTGTAATTATTATATGTCTCACTGTCATGGTGTAGTTGGTTATATATTGAGCTCCTAATGCTGTCACCTGTTCAAAACCACTGCCTCTCTTCAGGAGAAAGATGAAACTTTCTCCTCTCATAATGATTTATAACCTCAGAAACCCAAAGAGGCAATTTTACAGGCTTACTCTGAGTTGGAACCAACTCAATGGCGTCAAATTTTTTTAAATCTCTCTATTGACTGTAATATTCTTGAGGACCAACATAAATTCTAGTTAACATTCTATCTGAACTAGAGGAGGAAGTTCATAAGTGCTTTTGGAGTAAATGAATATCATTATAATGTTCAGAAAATGTTCTGCTGCTGTTAATATTTTTTTTTATAAAAGCAATTTAGCAGGTTAGTATTAAGGATTTACTATTTGGAAGGCAATATACCATTGTTACAATGGATAAAAGGATGATTGTGCATCATCTTTGCTTTTTGAGTCATTTTTCACATCTTCTGGAATCCAACAAAAACTGTAGAAAATCTAGTGGAAATGACACAGACAGAAATATGCACACAGAAAACAATTCTTTATCAGATAAAGCACAAGGGACACAACCCCTCGGTGTCCCTTGGGGAAGGTTAATCGGTATTTCTGAACCTTCATTTTCCTATCAGCATATTCTAAAAATAATAAATCGCATGTTATACCTGAAGTCATATATTGAAGTATAATTTGTGCACCTATGCTTGCATGTGGATCTTTTTATAGATTTATTCAGTTACTTGTATACTTTTGGTTCCTTGCCCCTTTTGGAGATGTCTATTTTTGATAGAAGAATAATAGCAATTGTCTCTTTATTACCCATGTATTCTATTATACATATCTTTGGGTACATGTTGTGAGTGGAAAGTCTTCCTTGCAGCAGTGTTGAGAGTTTATATAATAGGCTATCTGTCTTGTCAGATCCAAATTCATCTTGACCAAGATAAGCAAGCCCACTGACTCTGAGTCCCACACATGGGTACACTTTGTTATGGAATAGAACTGTCCTGTGGGTGAGCCTAGCTGTGATCTCTACAGAAACAGGTTGCCAAGTCTTTCTTCCATACGACTGTGAGATAGATTAGAACTGCCAACCTTGAAGACTGTAGCTGAATGCCAACCATTAATGGCACCAAGGAGGATGTATCTAGAGACTCTCTAAAATGTTTTAACCCTATTGATTTTCTTTATCGTTTCTTTCAGAACACTTGAGATGCATAAGAATTCTTCACTCGTCCTTTGCTTCAGCAAATCGTGCCAATCTAACACCATAAGCAAATCATTCCTACAAGTCAAGTTTGCCAAATCTAGGCTGCCTATGCTGTTCCTTTTTCTTTGCACAACAGAAAGACAGGTTGGCAAGAGCAGTGAGTCCATTTCTCTAGTTATTATTGAGCCTACAGCCCAGCCAGATGAACTATGTCTGACCCCAGGAGTGGGAGGTCCAGGTACCTAGCACAAAGTGAGGATCAAATATGGAGGCTAAGAAGATCCAAGTTAAGGCTGTCGGATTTGCTAGGGTCAAAATTGACCTCCGGTTGTTCCAGGAACATTTTTACTTGCGCACCACTGTCCACTTGATTTATTTCTGGCACAAAAGTTAAGCGTTTTAGCACTGCTTTTCTCAAGAGTACAGAGTACTGTGGAGTACAGAGAACAGCCAATAGCTATATCTAAATTCCTATTTGTTCCCAGGAATCTTTGGCTTCCAAATACTTATCCCCAGAAACCTTCCAGTTCTAGCAGCTGACCTTATGAGAAAACTCATATGTCATTGTCAGCTGAAGATGGGAAGACAGAACTGAAATCTATTCCAAAAAATACAGCACAGCTTCTGGGAAAAGGGAAAGCTATACAAAATTTTCTTCTTTACAGCTTTTCAGCAAATGTTCTGTGAATGTAAAAGATGCATATAGAGAATCTCTAGAGATACTAGCTAGATTAATAATTACCTAGGGGCATGGCAGCAGAGGTGCGGGGATATGAGGAGCTAGCAACAATAAGTATGAAAAGAAAATGTTCTGAAACCGGGGAAATGCAGAGAGAAGATAACTTTCATGAACTAATTTTTATATATTACCTATATACTTTGTCTATTCCTCATAGTGCTTTTCCTTTTTAAGCTAAAGTTGTGCTTTAAGTTGTTTACCTTAGGTGAGCCGTGATGTTATAGTGGGTTATGTGTCGCACTGCTAACCTCAAGGTCAGCAGTTCTAGACCAGCAGCTGCTCCGCAGGAGAAAGAGGAGGCCGTGTGCTTCCATGAAGAGGTCCCATCTCAGAAACCCACTGGAGCAGTTCTACCCTGCCCTGGAGGGCGGCTGTGAGTAGAAACTGGCTCAATGGCAGTGAAAGAACTTAGGGGAAAGCCGTGCTTTGAAGGGCCAAAACAAAAAAGGGAGGGAGGGGGAGATGAAACACTACTTAATTAATAAACATTCATTATTCATATTGATTCAATGAAAATAGTATTATAGGGCTGAGCCCCGGTGGCGTAAGTGGTTGAGTGTGGTATTGCGGCCCGCGAGCTTGGCGGTTCAAATCCAGCAGCGGCTCTCAGGAGCAGCGCTGGGTAGCACCCATGACCACCAGAGAGCAGTGATGCCCCCCCCCAAAAAAAAGAAAACAGTCGATTAACAAACCAGTATTGATAAATTATCAAACTTTTTTTAAAAAAGAAAATAGCATTATAAAATTAATCTACAACTTGGAAAGCCCTGACAGCATAATCATGAATCCGAGTTGCCTTACCCAGAAGGGGTTGATTCCCTTTGGAAAGCTTTTGAGTGCTAGTGTTTTTTTTTTCCATTGAGGGTCCTGTATGTCCCAATCTCCAGAAACTCGATGTTCTACACAAAGTCTGCTATTTTACATAACTGCACCATGCAGGCTCTAGTAGATCAATATGTGAGGACTTTGATTAAAAGAAACAGGGTACTCACCCACCCCAGGGGTATTGTTTGTATCTCCACAGGAGAGGACGAGAGGGACCAGACTTCAGCCTGGTGCACCAAGACATGAATGTACCATACTGGCATGTAGCAGGGAACCAATAGAGAAATATGCAGAGCCAGCCCCAATCCCGACTACGTAGATACCACAGTCCCAGGGATATGCACTTCAGAGGACTGCATTCAAGCTACAGCTCAGGAGAGGGGCAGGTCTGATCAGAGCACACAAGAGCAAATAAAAAGGGAAGGAAAGAGAATGGAAAACATCCTGGCCTACAAAGCCCCAAGGATGGTCTTACTGCTCTTAGCAGCCAATGCACAGAGAGGACCATAAGGCGGGCCTGACCAGGGGACACAATGCCCCTCATTGACCCATAGCACTGCAGGGGATGACACTGAAGATGCAGTGCGGGACTTGTGTCTCATCTGACCCCACCACACTGGGGGCAAAACACTAAGGAAGTTCAATAGAGCAGCAAGGGGAGCAAAGCAATGAAGTCCGGGGGAATACAAAATAGATTTTTGAGGCAGAGCATGGCACCCCATCAGACTTGACTGGAAAACACTCCCTAAGGTCAACAAACAAACTATTTATAGGTTTTTCTTTTTATGTCATTGGTTTTTGTTGTGTTGTTTTTCTTTGTCATGGTTTTGTGCTTATTATTGTCTCTGCATGTTTATCTAGATAAGATAGGCAGGATAAACAATCCAGAGGTGAAAAACAGCAAACTGATGGTTCTGGAGGAACATGGAAGAGGCAGGTGACGGAAAGTAAGGGGGCGTTCAGCAAACCCAGAGGCAAGGGGGCAGCAAGTGGTTTAAAATCGATGGTGGGAAAGGCCTAGGATACCTGGTGCGGCTTGGTCAAGGGCAATGTAAGCAAAAGGAATAACTGAAACCCAAACGAAGGCCAAACATTCTAGCGGGACAGGAGAAAAGTAAACAGAACTAGAGGAAAGAACAAGGAGGCCAAGGGAATTTGTAAAGATTTAAATACAGACATGTACATATGTAAATATATTAATATATGATGATGGGAAATAGATCTATCTACATATAGTTATAGAATTAGAATTAGTATTAAGGTAGCAAATGAATATTGGGCCTCAACCCAAGTACTTCCTCAATGCAAGAACACTTTATTCTATTAAACTGGCATTCCATAAAGCTCACCTTCCCAACAGAATCACTGAAGACAAAATGGATACATAAGCAAAAATGATTAAGAAAACTGATGGTATCCAGCTATCAAAAGATATAACATCTGGAGTCTTAAAGGGTTGGAGATAGACAAGTATCAATTTAGCTGAGAAGCAACAAAGTCCATGGGGAAGAAGCACACTTGCCTGTGTGATCATGAGGTGTCGATGGGATCGGGTACCAGGCATCAAAGACCAGAACAAAAAAAAAAACATATCAATGAGAATGGTGGTGCAGAGTTAAGCCCATCTGTAGACAATTGGACATCCCTTTACAGAAGGGTCACAAGGAAGAGATGAGTCAGTCAGGGTGCAGTATAGCACTGATGAAACATAGAGCTTCCCTTTAGTTCTTTAAAACCCCCCTTACCCCACTATCATAACCCCAATTCCATGTGACAAATCTGGCTAGACCAGAGAATACATGTAGGTACAGATAAGAGCCAGAAATACAAGAAATCCAGGACAGATAAATCCCTAAGGACCAATCATGAGAGCAGCAATATCAGGAGGAAGAGGGAAGAGGTGGAGAAAGAAAAGGAGAACCAATCACAATGATGGACATATAACCCACTCCTAGAGGGATGGACAACAGAAAAGAAGGAGAATGGAAAAAGCGGTTGTAAGAAAAGAAAAAAATTAAATTATCAAAGGTTCATGAGGGAGGGAGGGTGGAGGGGGGGAGAAAATGAGCTGATACTCAGGGCTCATGATGAAAGAAATTGTTTTGAAAATGATGATGGCAGCATATGTACAAATGAGTTGGATACACAGGGGCCCAAGTGGCATAGCGATTACACACATGTGCTTGATACAATTGATGCATGGATTGTTATAAGAGCTGGAAGAGCACCTAATAAAATGATTTATTTTTTTCTAAAGTAGAATTTCTACACAAGTCAAACTTTTTTAAAGTATGGGAGAAATAGCATTTCCCCCTTTCTTTAAGTACTCTGTGTAATCATTATGCATTTAAATAATTTCTAAGATAGTAATTTCCCACATCACGAGAAATTGGATTTGTATTTCACAAAGAGGGAGGGAAGGAAGGGAGACTGCTGTGGACTGTTAAACACAACTTCATGGAGCTGTTAGGATGCTCAGGCACTGTGCTCAGTTTGAAAAACATAAATGCATTAGGGAATGTGTAAGGCCCTGGGATGAGGGGGAGCAATAAAACACGACCCTGACTTCCCTTGAGAAGTTTAGAATCCAGTGTAAGACACAGACTTGTAAGCAGGTAATTTCAATATTTTGTAACATAATGGTATAAGACCAGTAAAAGTACAATAGGTGTGCTATAATAGCATAAAAGGCATATTTGGGTGCATGTAAAAATCGAGTAGTCATTATGGAGATGAAAGTTTCCTAGATGATTAGTGAAGGGTCATAAAGTGCATGGGGTTGGGAAGAGGGCACACGTGTGTTTGTGCCACTCGTGACGAGGGAAAGAGTAAGCGGCAACAACAGTAATAGAAATGTCTATAACTCAGAGAGGAAGAAGACGTGTGTTCAATTTTTAAAGAAGTCATATTGCTTAGAGAGTTTTTAAAGAAAAGAGAAAACATAGCCTTTCTGAAAATCTTACTAAGACATCCTGAAATAGGAAAGGACTTATCCGGGGTCATGTAGCTGGTCGATAATAAGAAGAACAAAGATGGCTGCTGTCAGGAACCATTTACTATTTACCAGCCCTGCGCTAGCCTAGATGCTTGACATATTTTGCCTTATTCAATTCTCTCTTCAACTATTTGCCATTTTACCCCCACCCGCCCCCCTCCCCTTTATAGATGAAGAGCATGAGGGTTATAGAAATGGCAGAGATCAGTAAGAGCCGGATTAAACAGAATCCATATCTAGTTCTGGTGATTCTAAAGTCTATTCTGCTTTCTACTATCTCATGATGGCACCAGAAATTCCTCCTTGGAGGAGGAATATGAGCTTAATTCTGAAATAATGGACAGCTGTACGTTTTCAGGAGAATAAAATTCGCAGTCTAACTGCAAGGAGCTCAGAGTTGGGTGAAGGAGCATAAAAAACACGAGCTCAAGTCAGACTCACATGTATTAGTCCCATATTCCAGCCCAGATCCATTTCACATGCCATTCTATTGCTCTCTCAGAACAAAACAAAACCAAAAATTACATCTTGTTTCCTTCACTTCATATTCCCTTCATTTGGATCCAAGTCTTACTCTCCTTCATTTCTCTCCACTCAAAAGGCAGAGAACGAACCCTCATTATAAAATCTTTTTGGTTTTCTCAACAACATAACAGTATCTTTCAGAATTCCGTAATGGCCGGAAATAAATAATGGAAGATTGTGTGAAAGACAGGAAACACAGAGAATAACAAACTGGGAGAATCAGAGTCAGGGTGAGGCCACCAAGATTCAGGCAAGCACTGGTGCTAGGACAGTTTAAATAAACACCAGCAAGCAGGGCTGAGCTAAATATCTGCAGTTCCATCCAGCCCATGTTTCCTTGAATTTTTCCCCTATCACAATTCCATCATGGAGAAATCAAGTGTGGAAAGAATTCTATTTCACCAACTGATCACTCTTTAACTTGAAGGCATCCTTCACATTATACTCTCCCTGATGCCCCCCTGAAAATTGTTCATGTCCTCACTAAACTTTCTTGTTCTAAATTCCACCCTATTTGCTGGGTTTTATAAGACAATCTAATGAGCACAAAGAAGAGAAATTGTAGAGAACCTCACATCTCTTCCATGAGGGGAGATTTTTCTCTCCTTGCACACACTCTAGCTAAAGAGAATGCCTTTCTCATTCCCAGGATTCCAAAGCATATGAAGTTCCAATTTAAGTGAATAAAGCTATTTGGAATAAAGCTAATAGGGAAATTTCAGCAAGCAGGCTGACTGGCAGGTAGTGATTTGAGGCTCGGGTTTTGCAAGACAATCTGTTAGTGTTTTCAGGACCAGAGGTGGAAGTCCAAATATAAGTCCCTCTTCCAAAAGGACGTTAGGGACAGAGTGTTTCTTCAAACACAAGATTATATAATTATCTCTCTATCGTATTCAAGCAGTTCATAGATGAAACCATCTAGAACCGTGGTTCTCAACCTCCCTAATGCCGCGACCCTGTAGTACAGCTCCTCATGTTGTGGTGGCCCCTCCCCCCCAACCATAGAATTATTTTCGCTGCTCCTTCATAACTGTAATTTTGCTACTCTCCGGAATCAGGGAAACCCTGTGAAAGGGTCATTTGACCTCCAAAGAGGTTGTGACTCACAGACTGAGAACTGCTGATCCAGAAAAGCAAAATGGTGGAAGTCTAGACTGTCTGCTCTTGAGAAAAGGTACAACCTGAGAATCCATAAGGAGCAGTTCTATGCTGTCCTAAGAGGTCACTATGAATAGAATCTACTCAAAAGCGGTGAGTTTATCCCTGGAGCACACAAACAGCTAAACAATTTGCTGCTAACTGAAGGTTAAAGGTTCTAGCCCACCCAAACACCTCAGATGAAACACGTGGTGATCTAGAAAGGGCTTCAAAAAGTTTATAGAAAAAAAGAATTAAAAGATAATGAAATTTGCCTATGAGCTTTTTGAAAGTCCTCATACTTCTAAAATATCAACCACTGAAAACCCTGTGCAATATAATTCTATTCTGGCACACTTGAGATCACCATCATCAGAATCTACACACTGACAACTGGGCTTATCTCAAATCCCTCATTTACAAAGAGCCCTAAGAGATTTTCTTAAAAACACCGCAATTTAGTGACACTATCAGAATGAGACTGAGATCTTCCTGTTCTTTAGTCCCCATTGAGATAAAGACAGCAAACTCTATTTCACCCACGTTGTGCATTCTGTTTTTTGCTTCGGTTTTTATTGGTGATGTAGTCCCTGGCTATTGGTCAAAACCAAAGTAGCAGTAATCTCAAGGTTTTAATCCAACCTTTTCAAAAATAACATTCTGTGTGTGTATGCTGGTCATTATGATAAGAACTCTATATGCATTGTTCTAGTTAATCCATCTAGCAGTTCAGTGCCTTGGGTGGTATAGTGGGTTATGCATTGGGCTGCTAACCATAACATCAGCAGTTCAAAACCATCAACTCCTGCACAGGAGAAAGATGAGGCTTTCTACTCCCTAAACAATTTTGAGAGCCTGCCATTCTGAGATTTACACACTCAGGAACGTGTAGGACCTGCTCATTCTCTTCTTTAGGCTTACTATGAATCAGAATGGACTGGAAAGCAGTGAGAATGGTACCATTGGGAAATGAGAGGCACTGGAGTTTAAAGAATTTTCTTAATGTCCCTCAATATCATTGGGAAAAGCAGAATTCAAGCCTGGGCTTTTTTATATCAAAGACCAAAGTCCTCTGCCACAAGCAACCATTTGCTATTTCAGATCCAATCATCAGCATCTAAATATCAACCTTACAATGACAGTTGCTTGTTTGAGAATGTGCCAAAGCTATGGCAGAAATACCAAGATGGAATAAAGCCAACCGATCCTCAATGAGGGACTTGAGTAGCTTTGATTCATACAACTGATAGATTTTATTCCAACAAATCTAATATCAAAAGTTGAAACTCTTACATACAACCTTCCTCTAGTTATTTAATGCTTCCTTCCCACAACTGTGTGGATCATAAACTGCACATTCTCCTTATGCAGAATTTGTACTTGGATTAAGAGGCAATTGTGAGAACAAATAAGTGAATGCTGCATGGTTTAAAATCAGGAAACCATGTGTCAAGGTTGTACCCTCTCACCATATTTATTCAATCTATATACTGAGCAATTAAGACACTGAATTATATGAAGACAAGTGTGGCCTCAGGATTGGAGAAAGGCTTATCAACAACCTGCAATGTGCAGATGACACAATCTTGCTTGCTAAAAATGAGGAATTAAAGCAACTGCTGGTAAAGATCAAATATTGTAGTCTTCAGTAAGTACAGTTCATATTTAAAAGGGCCCAAATCCTCACAACTAGACTAATAGGCAACATAATGATAAAAGGAGAAAAGATTGAAGTTGTCACGAATTTTGTCTTCCTTGGATCCACAATCAATGACCATAAAAGCAGCAGTCAAAGGATCAGTCGCATTAGGTAAATCTGCTTCATAAGACCTTTCTAAAGTGTTGAAAAGCAGGACTGTACCTTTAAGGACTAGTGTGTGCCTAACCCAAGCCATGTTGTTATCTTTGGCCGCCTCTCATGGGCAGGTGAATTTCTGACATTGGATAAGGAACATCAAAGAAATGACACACCTGAATTGTGGTTCTGACTATGGAGCTCCAAAAAGGACAAGCAAATCTGTCCTGGAAAAAGTCTTGCTAGTGTGCTATTTAGAGTCAAGGATGATGAGACTTGGTGTTCATGTTTGGGCATGTTGTCAAAAGAGCCTAGTGCCTGGAGAAGGCCTGCGTGCGTGGTAGACTATAGGGAGGGCAAACAAAGAGCAAGGCCTTCCAGGAGGTGGATTGACAGAGGGGTTGCATCACGAACAATTGTCTGGATGATGCAGGACTGAGCAGTGCTTTGTTCTGTTGTACATGGGGTCGCTATGGTTTGGAACCTACTCAATGTCACTGAACAACAAATGAATGATTCTTTATGGTAATAAATTCAGACATTCACTCTGCTGTGTCAAATATTATTTCTATCTTCTCTGAAATTACTTCTCCGAACTTACGTCTGTGCTCTTGCCCGCTCATGTACCGTAACTTGGGGAGCCCAGCTCTCACTCTCTTATTAGCTTTCATGTCTGCCCACACTGTGACTCAACTCAGCTGTGACGCCATCTCAGACAGCTGCTACTTGATGCTTCGCATATATCTATCTGTCCTCCTCAACAGCTCTGCTTCAGTCTCCTGCTGGTGACTGCCAGCGACGTTCCCTTCAATGCCTACAAGTCATTTGGCTTCATTTCTTGAGGTTGCACATTTCCTTAAGATAGAAAGGAATATTTTTGTTTGGGCATGTTGGCAAAATAAAAGAAGGAATCAAGGATGTGGTAAAGTGTGGGATGATAGTAGATTCTATCAAAAAGGGGACCTAAGGAAGGTCAGGGTATTGTGGGAGAAATTTCCCAGCTTCATCATCTTCATCATCTCCTCTTCCAGAGGAAGTCAGTCTGATGAATAAAGAGCAGCCTTTCCCAGCTTCGGTTACAGCTGAGAGGGGACACATGGAACCTGCTAACTGTTTAACATTGAGCTGAAAGAGCATTTTGAAAATTGAGCTTATATTTCCATTTTTTCCTGAAATTAAGTAATGGTATAAATTGACTTTGTAGACACTGGGGAGCCTGTGTCCTTAATGTACAAAACCAGAGTTAGTGTCAGATGACAGCAAATATGAGTGCTTGTTGACTAGGCGGAGTCTTGGTGATTCCTGAAGTAAGCTGAAAGGTTTGGGAAAGGAACATATTTGAATCGGAGTTTCTTCGGTCTGAAAAATCTTATTGACAGAGTATTGGATAAAGAACTGGGAGAATTGAGTTCTAATAGTACATCCATGCCTTCCTCTGAGTGATGTATAAGTCATTTAACTTTCTGGTCTTACATGTTAAAATGTAAATACATAGCCTTATTGTCTTATTTAAAAGGACATTTACGAAATTGATGCTTTAAGTATGTATATCTTTGAATTAGTTCATCTTTAGCTCTGGATCTGGGGAGATAAGGATCCCTATAGACACACTCACAGCATTATTGAAGCAAGTTTTAGAACCTCCAAGAATATTTCATGCTGTATCAACAGTTAAGAAACATATTCTTTGATATAAAAAAGCCCTGTGTTTTAATCCCACCATGGCATTTAGTTACTTCGTGGCCTCAGATAAACTAAACTCTTTGAGCCTTGCTTTTGTCCTCATTATGATTTGAGTAGTGATGTTCTGGTCACTGAGATACTGGGAGAACTAAATAACACTGAGGGTTAAAAAAAAGTATAGAGATATTCTAACACTACTTGGATAGCTGCATTTTTTTCATATTTGCTATGTTCTTTTAAAAATAAAAAATTTTGCATTAAATAGGAAGGATACAGGAAATTATCTCCACATGAAGATAAGAAAAATCACAGCTGTTCCCCAAATGGAGCACAGTTTATTTAATTCCCAGGTTTCTCCACCTTTCACTGAAAGTTTCTGCCTATAATTCCCAGAAGTTCTTTCTATATTTGAATCCTGACAAACATTTATTGTCACTTAGTTCAGCTAAGACAAATTAATAAAAAGAATGAGAACTTCTGTGCCCCAGATACTGTGCCCAGGAAGAAGTCCAAGATTTAGAATCCATTCTTGG